>CM017188.1:31014148-31154793 GCA_004837865.1 Musa balbisiana
CTTGTACTTATGTACAAGGATGTTTTGATTGCTTCTAACCAAATTGACAAGAGTTTGCCTAGTGCTATTGTTAATATTTTGCAGGAAAACGGAGATCACTTTCCCGAAGAAGTTCCTAATGGTTTGCCACCAATAACTTGAAACTCATAATCAAGTCATCAAAATCAATCTCGAGATTCACAAAATATCATGAAATCATTAATCTCGATCAGATGGGAAAAGCATTTTTTAAGTAATTCTTTTTCATCTAAGCATGCCTTAGTCTTTATATGCCAAATCAAGATAAGCATGAAAGTTCAAGACATAAAGGCAAAATCTTATAAAACAACTCATCAAGCAAGATTTTAACCATCTATTCTCAAGCCATATAAAGAGTAAGTCAAGGATTCAATTATCTCATGTCATGAATTTCAATAGGCATCTCAAATTATCAACATCACATTAAAAAGATATTTAAAAAAGATATAACATGATTGAAGCATAAGTGATTCATTTGTATTATTTCATTCATTCGGAAGATTCTCCTCTTTGGTAAATAAATCTAGGAGAACAACATGAATTAAGGGAGATATAACATGATTGAAGCATTGAACATGATTCATATTTAAAATGTGTCTCATGTCATAAGTATGAATCAAGCATTTGTGAAATCCGAAATCATCCTCAAAGTCACATTCAATAAATTCATACATGATAAGCATAGATTTATTGAAAAGTCGATAAGATAGAGGATCGCATTTCGTTTTTATAAATTTCTATTCATGTGATTTGCTTCTTATAAGCATGCCTTTACCTTTAATAAAACAAGTGTCAACATTTAAGATGGAAAGGTAAATTTCATAAAACAAATCATCTAGCATGATTCCATGATAACATCCTTTTAATATCTTGATATTCATCATCAAGTATAATTTCAAAAAGTATGTTCAAGAGAAATCATTAAGACCAAATGTATGATACACTCATTTATTTTCAAAATATTCATCATGTTTATTTTTATGAGATTCACAAGATTGGTAAAATAAATTCATTAATCTCAATAGGATAGAAAATTCATTTCCATTTCATACAATTGATTTCATGTGAGGGTAATTCAAGTCTTTTGTGAAAACATGTATCATCATTTAAAATCGAAAGTGTAAGATTTATTACAATAAAGATCAATAAGGGACTTTCATTTTGATAAAAATCAATAATAAGTAAATCACAAGATTCATCATCATATTTTCAAATTGCACAATTTCAAAACTATTCCTTTCATTTTTCATGCATGATACAAATAAATCAATCATCATTATGAGCATATTATACATGATATTCAAGCATTCATGATACATTATTTTGGCAACATGATCATAGCTTTTCAAATGATGGTATCTAAATGTCAAAGTTCATTACATCCTATCATGCATGATAATTAACTTCTCATTTGTATTTCATGCATAATTTCATTTCATCATATTAGGAATATCAAGAAGAATTAATTGGATGATGAGATAAATATTTTCATGAACACAAGCAATTGCATAAAAATTATATCATGAAGGATTAGAATATGTGTATACCAAAAGGCATGATTTCTTTTTGAAGAACCTCCTCATAAATAATCAAAAGAAAATCTTAGGAGATTGATTAAAGAAAAATCTTGATTCATTATAAAAATTCATATATCAAATATCGAGAAATCAAGATAATGATTCATAAAAAATATCACAAGTAATATTCAAGAGAAAATTCATCATTCATTTTCAATTCATTCAATTTGTCAAATCAACATTTCTTGGGTATGCATGATATCAAAACATAGTTTCAAATCTTCAACATATAACATGTATAAATTTAAAAATCGAAGGGAGAAGGGAAAGAATTCAAAGGTACAAAGATTTCAACCATCTCATAAACAAATGAAGGATCAATTAATGAATCCAAAATTCCATGAATCATTTCGACAAATCTCCTTTTAAATAATCAAAATGATCGTCAAAGGAAATCTCATGTTATTCCAAGAAATCAAGATCATGATTTTGATAAAACTCATTTCAAATTTAAATCATCAAAATCATTTTTAAGGTTCACAAAATTCATAACATAAATAGATTCATGATTTCATTGATAATATATTTTCCCCTTTTTTAAGTCTTTCATTTTAAGTGATTGATTTCATGTAACTCATGTTAGCATGCTTTTTCATTTATGTCAAATAAAAACATGCATCAACGTTTAGGATCGAAAAATGTACTATCAAGACCAATAAATCACAAAAATCATCAAGTATAACTTTAAATTTTATACATAAAATCGTTATATCATGGTATCACAACTTTAATATTTTCATTACAACATTAAGCAAGGTTTCATTGAACATAATTTTGAATGATTCTATAGATACCTAAAACTTCTTTAGTTTAATTTATATGATTGATTTTATAATAGCATGCTCAAATTTTTGTTCTTATGTCAAAACCATACATCATGTTTGAAAAACAAAGATAATGTACATAAAGATATCAAGCCTTTCATACAAAAGCCATGCATCTTCATTGAAAAGCATTATGAAAATCATCAAAATACACTTCTTGCTTCTCAAGTACATACATAAGATTAATCTCACTAGGTTTACAATCATTAGATTTATATCTAACTTTTTATTCCATTAACATAAAACATGCAATTTTTAAGAAAAATAATTATTCAAAAAAAGAAAAACGCATCATGGAAAACATCAAGTAATTTCAAAATAATTAAGGGAGTTGAGTTACTTACCTTGTAGTCGAAGCCTGTCAAAGCCCAATTCGTCGCCTTGGAAGTTCTTGATTCATCCTGGTGCCTTCCTCTTCTTTGGCCTCTTCCTCCGTTCAAGTTCATTGTTTATTTTAGATTTTAGTTTAATGAACTTATTAAGATTTAGTGTTCGAAGTTGAAGTTCATCATTGTCCTCATCACTTGAGTCATCACTCAAGTGGTATTCATTTGTCCGGAGTTCCAAATCCTTCCTATTCTTTGGAAGGTGGTTCAAGTGCTCATCGGGTTCAAAATGTTCCAAAAGTATCATTTCATAGGTCATTAGTGACCCGATTAATTCTTCTAATGGAAAATCATTTAAATTTTTTGTCTCTTGTATTGCGGTTATTTTAGGATCCCACCTTTTTGGAAGGGATCTTAAGATCTTACTTACGAGATCAAAATTTGAAAAACATTTACCAAGAACTCTTAGATTATTGACGACATCCGTGAAACGGGTGTACATGTCGCCTATAGTCTCGCTTGGTTGCATTCGAAAAAGCTCAAAATCATGCAATAAAATGTTAACTTTCGAGTCTTTGACTCTACTAGTTTCCTTATGTGAATCAAGATCCCTCACTTTTTATCATGAAAGATAAGATCATGTGAATACCAAAAGACATGATTTATTTTGATAAATATTCTCTTTAATAAAATATAAAAAATCATTCGAGAATAAAAAGTGAGGGATCTTGATTCACATAAGGAAAATATCAAGTTTTTATTTTGAGAATTCAATATCATGATTTCAATAATGCTTCTTTTTAATATATAGCAAGTAGAATCATAGGAGAACAATGAAAATCTTGATTCATATAAAGAAAATCTCAACTTAACATGATTCGATAAATATTCTCTTAAAAGAGTGAATCATACGTGCATCAAGAAAGATATTTCATATTGAATCTATCACAAGTCATAAATACGATAAATGATTTAGTTGGATATATCATCTCATTAGTAAAATGAGTCATATGAAAATAGATCCAAAATCATCATCAAAAACACTTTTTGAAAAATTCAATGAAGGCAACATAGATAGAATCATATGAGAACTTGATTCATACATAATGTCTCAATTCATCATGAATTTTAAAAAATTTAGAGTATCAAGTGAAGGAATCATGATTCATGTGACAAAAAGATTGTCAATTTGTTCATTCAAACAATTATTACTTCAACTCATCATGCATAGTTTCAAAATGTAAAATCATCAAGTATGATATAAACATTTATTTTCAAAACATTCAAATTGACAAATCATCAAAATTATTTTCACAATTTAAGAGATAATATAAAATAGATTCTTCATTAAGAATCACTTGTTAAAAAGAAATTGAAAAGCTTTAGAGATATTTTCAAGAAATATGCATTCTCCACTTTCTATTTTAATTTAAGTGATTTGATTTCATAAAAGCATGCCCTAGCCTTTTTACGCCAAATCAAAACATGCATCATCGTTTAAAACTGAAAGAGTAATTTTTATCATAGAAATCATCAAGATCAATAAACCATAAATCACAAAAATCATCATTATTTTGGGCATAATTAAATCATCAATCAAGATTTCATTAAACACAAAACATTTTTAATCAAAATCAAAAAGCAATATGGAAATCATGAAGACACACATTATTGCTTCTTAAAAACATATATAGGATTAATCTCATTAGGTGTATAAGCATTAGATTTAAATATAATATTTTGTTCCTTTATCATAAAGAAATGCATTTCTCATTATCATTTTTTTAATTTTTTCAAAAACACTAGAAAGAAAAGCACAATCCCCTTTTATTTATTTATTTTATATTTTATATACTAATATAAAAATAACTTATAAAATGCATAAAGTAATTTCATAGTAAACTAAGGGGGTTTTGGTTACCTTATCGTCGAAAGCCGTTCAAGCATAGTTCGTCACCTTCTCTTTGTTGGTTTCTTTCTCATCTTCGGATGAGCTCATTTCATCCTAAGCCACCTTAAATACTTTCTTCTTCTTTGGTAGCTTCTTCTTTTTAAGTTTATTTTTATTCTTGATTCTTGTTTTAAAAACTTTTTAAGCTTTATTGTGAGAAGTTGAAGGTCATCATCATCATCACCTGAGTTATCACTCAGGTGGTATTCTATTGTTCGAAGTGTCAAATCTCATGTTCATTGGAAGGTTATTCTCATGTTCATCAAGTTCATTATGTGCCTTACACATCATTTTATAGGTCATCAAAGACCCAATAATTTCTTTAATTAAAAACTGGTTCAAGTTCTTTGATTCTTGAATACCCATAACTTTAGGATCCCATTTTTTAGGAGAGAATCTTAGTATTGTGGAATCTCAAATTTTGATGATAAAACCAATTGATAGTGTTATGATCTAATCTACATTTAAGTGACATAGGACTAACTTTGATCAGGAGAGGTAAATTGATTAAAGCAGGAAGAATCGAATGTTGGCCAGAGTGGAACATGTTAGAAGATTAGACATCGAGCTGGAGGATCGGTCGATGTGTCAGTAAAAGGCTTCATACTATGAGTTCGGGAATCAAGCCTAGAAGAGTGGACATTGTGCCAAGAAGATCGGAGTTTTGGAAGTTAATATGCTGATTGGACAAAAGGCCACAAAAGAGGACGATGCGCCAAAGGATTAGACGAAGCGCGGATACACCAATGACATGCTAGACAACTTTGTATTCTTACTTATAATAATTTACCTATATCGAGTTAGTTTAGGTCATAATTAGGTTTGTTTAGAATGTAATTATGCCAATATAATTAGGGGCCAACTAGGCCCAAAATGAGGCCATTTTGGGCCAAAATAAAGGCCAATTCAGTAACTCAAAAGTTGGGTCAAGACAATGTCAAGCAGTAGTACTGCCCAAACATAGTCTCATAGACTGTGTCAAGAGATGGTACCACTAGACTAGGTGATGGTACGCCTAGTGTTAGTACTGCAGGCAATGGTACCACTCAGCATAGGCGGTGGTACCACTAGTACTCGGGAAACCCAGGATAAGACCTTTTTGGCTCGAATTTTGAAGCCATTTGGGGTCTATAACTTTCCCAACTATTCTTGCATGGCAAAGCAAGAATTGAGCATGAAATTGAGTTGAAAAAGGGGGAAAGAATATTTAAAAAAAAATTAAAAACTCTCTTAGGATTTAGGATCACTTCTTCCTAGTATTTAGAAGTTTGTCTAATTGGAGAAGTGAGGTCTAAGAAAGAGAGGCATGTAAGGATTGTCTCTTAAAACCGTGAAAAGGCGAAAGAGTATAAAAGGATAGTTGATCTTCACCCATTGAAGGAAAATCTTTAGTGGATGCTGGTGGCCTCGATAGAAGAGGAATTAGGAGTGGATGTAGGTCACGATGACCGAACCACTATAAAACTTGGTTTGCATTTCCTTTAAGCTCTTTACTTTCATTACAAATTGCTTTACTTACTTATTCACTATGCTTCTATATGCTTTCAAGTTAACATCTTTCCGATATGATTTTTCATCGAACGAAAACTTTTTAAACCGATATTTTTATCATAAGCACTAATTCACCCCGCCCCCCCGCCCCCCTCTTAGTGCTAACTCAATCCTAACAGTTAGTATCAGAGCCACATCTTTCTCATTTAGTTTAACACCTAAGAGAAATGACTCTTTTCGGCTTATAAGAGGGTCACTCTATCATTCGTCTTCCTATGTTCAATAGGATAGACTACATATATTGAAAAACTCGAATGAAAGTTTTCTTAGGATTTAAATTTATGAATTATTATTGAAAATGGCTTTTAAAAACCCTCTAGACCAATTAATGAATGGATTGATCTAGAGAAGAAAATGTTTTCTTTAAATGCTAGAACTATGAACGTTATATTTTACGCCTTAGATAGAAATGAATTCAATCGAGTTTCTATTTGTGAAATGGCTTATGAGATTTGGCATACTCTTGAAATCATACATAAAGGCACAAGTAGAGTTAAAGATTCAAAAATTAACCTTTTGATGCATGATTTTGAATTGTTTCGTATGAAGCAAAGTGAAACTATTGTTGACATGTACACCCATTTTACGGATGTTATCAATAGTTTAAAAGCTCTTGGTAAATGTTTTTCAAATTTTGAACTTGTTAATAAGATATTAAGATCCCTTCCAAAGAGTTGGGATCCAAAAGTAACTGCAATACAAGAGGCAAAGAACTTAAATAATTTTCCACTAGAAGAACTTATTGGTTCATTGATGATATATGAAATGACGTGCAAGGCACATGATGAATATGATGAACTTGATAACAATCTTTCAAAGAAAAGGATGGATTTGACACTTTGAACAATAGAATACTACTCGAGCGAAAGCTCAAGTAATGATGGCTTTGAACTCTTAACAATCAAACTTAAAAAGTTTATAAACAAGAATCAAAGAATAAAATAAACCTAAAAAGAACAAAACTACTTACTATAAGTACAAGAAGCTAAGTCACTCCAAAGTTGCCAAAGGATAAATCGAGCGCATCCAAAGATGAGGAGCAAACCAACAAAGATGAGGTGGCCTTTCACAATGAGGTATGTAACTCACTTGAAATTATATATGTATATATAAATTGATTATGAGAATTATATATTTTATGATAAAGGAACAAAATATTAGATTTAAATCTAATACTTATACATCTAATAAGATTAATCCTATGTATGTTTTTAAGAAGCAATAATGTGTATCTTGATGATTTCTATATTACTTTTTGATTTTGATTTTGATTGAAAATGCTTTATGTTTAATGAAATCATGTTTGATGATTTAATGATGCATAATGATGTAAGACGTAATGAAAATATTAAAAGTTTTGGTACCATGCTTAATGATTTAAATATGCATGATGATTTGAAGTTTTGATGATTTTTTTGATGAATCTTGTCTTTCAGTTTTAAACATCGTGCATGGTCTTGACATAAAAACAAAAAACAAAAACTTTGGCATGCTTATATGGAATTCAATCACTTAAATTGAAACAAAAAGGGAAGAATGCATGTTTTTTGAAAATATCTCTAAACCTTTTCAATTTTTCAACAAGTAATTCTTAGTGATGAATCTATTTTATGTTATCTCTTAAATTATGAAAAGTGATTTTGATGATAAGTTTGGAGTTAACAAATTGAATTTGAATGAAAAATTTTCAATCAAATCATGAACTTTGTTTTAATTTATCTACTTCAGCTATCTTTCATGAGAATCAAAATATTTTCTATCTTTGATGATTCCTTCTTACCATTTACTAAAGAAGAGACTTATGCAAACAAACTATGACCTTAATAATGTTTTGTAATAGTTTGAAATTGTGCATGTTATATGTTGAAGACATGAAACCATTGTTTGGTATCATGTATACCCAAGTAATGTTGATTTGAAAATTTATTGATTTAGTATAATGCCCAAAATGATAATAATGATGACTTGGCATTTCTTACAAGAAAATTTTATGGATTGAGATTTATTTTTTTTTATCCAAATCATGATATTGATTTCTCGATATTTGATACTCAAAATCTTTCTATGAATCAAGATCTCATTTTTGAACTCCCATGGTTCTTTTCATTATTTGAGTCATGAAAAAAGAATCATAATTTTTCTCCTGAATTTTTTTATATTTACAATTTGAAATTTGGTTCACGACTCCCTTGTATTCATGAAGTGTATATCTCATCACCTAATTAATTGTTCTTGATATTCTTCATGTGATGATATGAAATTATGCATGAAATACTCATGATATTATGTTGATGCATACAAATGAGAAGTTATCATCATGCATGGTAGGATATAATATAATTTGACATTTTCATACCATCATGATTTGAAATATTTATGATTTAGAATAATGCATGTAATACTTATGATATTTTGATGAAATGATGTGAAAGTCAACAACTATCATTTCTGAAATGATACCTTATTTCAATATGCCATATTGAAATAAGATTGATACTTTATCCTTGTCATGATTTGGAAATTGATATAAAGGGAAAAGAATTACAATATTATATTCTTCCCTTCTTTTTGACAATGACATAGGAGGAGAAAAATTGCCAGCTTGCACATTTCAAATGGAAGCAAAGAACATGCTATCTTACACATTTCAAGGAGAAAAACTTGCTAGGAAGTAAAATTGCTAGCTTACACTTCTCAAAAGAGAAGAAAGAACTTGCTATCTTGAACATCACCAAGAATTGCTAGCTTGCAATCTCAAGAGAAGTAAAAGCACTATTTTGCCTATCTCAAGAAGAAAAACTTACAAACTTGCATATCTCAAAATGGAATCTAAATTTATAAACTTGCACAACTTTATTGAATCTCGTATTTTGATGATGAAACCACTTGATATGTGTTTATGATTTAATCTACGTTTACAGTGACGCAGGATACTTCGATTAAGATGAGGCAATTAAAGCAGAAAAATTATGTTGGGCCGGAGGAACATGTCAGAAGATTGGATGTCGGGCCAGTGGATCGATCGACGTATCGACAAAAGGCTTTGGGTCGTGGATTCAGGCATCGAGCCAAGAAGAGCGGGTATTGTGCCAGGGATATCGAAGTTGCAAAGTCAACTGAACGATTGGGCAATAGGCTGTAGGAGAGGACGATGCGCCGAAGAATCGGACGAAGCGTCGAGGGACCAATGACATGCCGGACAACTCGGTTGGTCCGAAGCGGATCAATAGTCCTTCTTTGAATTGTCACCATGAGAGAGCTCCATGAGTATATTTAAACTAGTCAAACCACTGTATGGTATCCCCTTCAAGATGTATAGCTACAATTTCTACCATATATGCATCCGTAGTTTTATGATACTGAAAATATCGCTCCGCACGCAAGATCTAACCAATCGGGTCTCCTTCTTCCCATCTAGGGAAGTCCACCCTCATGCATGGATAGTTGAGGTCAGTCATAGAACCTCCCCTCTCTTGGAAGTCATCTCTTCGGGCTTGGTGTGATTGGTTAGAGCTCTCTTCTTTGAATTGTAAGCTGCGATTTAGGCTTGTTTTGTAGCTGTTTTGGGTGCAGTTTGAGGATGTAGTTTAGTGGAGTTTTAGGGATATGGATGAATGTTCTAGATCTGTAGTTGATGGCAGCAAAGGTTTGATAGAAATCAGTAAAAGTTTGCTGCAGAATTGTGTTGTCTTGTAAGAGCAGAATTGTCGTCGAAGAAACAGTGGTTTCTCAACGAAATTTCCACCAAAAACTTGAGAGATTTGAGGAGGGAATTGACAGCAAAATCTCAATTTATATGACAGCAAAGATGTCCAATTTAATCAAGAAAATTTTGGCAGTATAATAGCAAGGAAATTGGTGCAAGTTGCGATAGCAGAATTCTCGTCGACATATTTCAACGGTTTGCGATGAAAATTTGTAGCAACACAAAATTATTTTTAGAGATGAATTCCTCAATAGATCAATCTTAGATAGAAGCCAAGATGATCTATGAAGTGTATAAGAAATTTTGTTCAAAAGGGATTGCAAATAGATCGGTTAAGGTAGCAATATGCGATTGAAATTTTCTGCAGCACAAATTTTCAATTGTAGCAGATTGGACGTAAAAGATCAGTTGTTTATATTGAGAATTTTTCAACAAAACAAAAGGAAAATCTACTATTAGAAGTGTCAAAGCTATCATAAAAATTTCATAGAGATTTGGGCAGAAAAAACATAGTAGCAAGATCAAACAAATTGTGCTATGCGGTTGGAATTTTACAGTTCAGATTTTCAAGTATAGTAGATTAGACATAAAAGATCAATGGTTTATATTAAGAATTTTTTGACAAATCCAAAAGAAAATATGCTGTTAGGAAGTTTCAAAGTTGTCATAAAAATTTCATAGAGATTTGGATAGAAAAAATATAGTAGTAAGATCAAACAAATTGTGTTGTGCGGATGGAATTTTACAATGTATCTTTCATCATAGAGATGAAAACTTTTCGACGATAAGTTTATGCAGCAATATAGGAACAATTTTTTTTTTTTTGGATTTTCAAATAAGGATAACTAAATTGCAATAGCAGTAAGGTACGAAATCAGAACCTATTGCAATTCACAGGGAGATCAAAGAATGATCCGCGGTGGTGGAGATGACGGTGGAATTTGGCGACGATCTTTTAAGCAATTGTGGGAATTGCTTTGGGCGGTTGTGGAGAGATGATGGATGGCTGTGGAAGGGCAGCGAGATGCTAAGAACACTACTCTGATACCAAGTGTTAGAACCCTTACAGATTCTAAGCTTGGGGTTGATCTCTTTAGGGGATCGGCCTCTTGGAACTCTATAGGGGTTCCTTCCTCCAAGTTGCTGCTCAAAGGCTATAGAAAATATTCATCTATTGCTTATCAAAAGAGGAGGAATACATAGCTATTTATAGAGCTTCTAAATCCTAACTCCTAATAGGACTGACTCCTACTCAAGACCCCTACTTCTAACCAACTCCTAATAGGACTCCTACTCAAGACTCCTATTCCTTTTCAACTCCTTATTCTTCTATAAGAAACAACCTCTTAACCCTAGCAGGCCTCTTTACCTTTTTAATAGGGGTCGACTTAGGTAGGTTTTATATGAATGTCCCTCTCAATTAGGACTCTCCTAGCTAGAGTCCTAACAAATACACTCCCGATTACTCTTCACTCGAGACCACCGGCTTCCACTACCAATATTCTTTCAACAGGCAAAGATCAACTACACTTACAACTCTTTCTTCTTTTCACAAGCTCAGGAGAGAAATTTACACATCTCTTTTAGATCTCACTCATCTCTTAGAAAACTTCTAACTATAGGAGGAAGAGACTCTAAATCCTAAAAGAGTTCTAATGTTTTTTTATCAAGTATTCATTCCCCTTTTTTTGCTCATATTCGTGCCTTACCAAGTAGAAATAGCTGGGGTATTTATAGACCTCAAATAGCTTAAAAAATGGAGCCAAAAAAGTCTTATCCTGAGTTTCCCGGGACCTAATGGTCCCACCGCTTGATAGACTGACAACTAGCTATACCACCGCCTGTCAGTCAGATACTAGGTGGTACCACTACCTAACACAGTTTTGGAGATCATGTTTGGGCAATAGCACCACCCAATCTGGGTAGTACCACTGCCATACCCTACTATAGGTCATTGAATGGGCCAAACATTGGGCCTAATTCAACCCCAATTCAGGCCCAATTGGCCCCTAATTGGGTTGGCATTATTTCATCCCAAAACTAACTCAATTAGTCCTAAACTAACTCGATCTAGACACACGATTACAAGCATAAATCCTATGTTGTCCAGCATGTCATTAGTGTTAGGATCAAGAGCGGCACTAGGGGGGGGGGGGGGGGTGAATTAGTACAGCGGAAAACTTTTACGATATCAAAATTCTTTGTTTCGATTAAAACTGATTCCGACAAAAATAGTCTCGATTCAATCCATTTCGAAGAGAAATTGAACTTGAGAGCTTTCGTAAAAGTGCAGGAGAAAATTAAGGAGATTTACAGTAATATAAATTGCACATGAAAAGCAAACTAGGATTTAGAGTGGTTTGGTCAACATGGCCTACATCCACTTTCGGATTCCTCCTCCGACGAGGTCACTAACATCCACTAAAGGCCTTCCTTTAATAGGTGAAGACCAACCACCTCTTTACAACACTTTCTCCATTTCACGGGTTTAGAAGAGAACCCTTACAAGTCTCACACCTCTCTTATATGATCTCAACACATAGAAAGGGAGGAAAACTCTAGCACTTTTACAACTCTTTAACACTTCAAAGACTCAAGATTATGCCAATGCTTTCATGCCCTTTCATGTAGAAAAGGGTGGGGTTTTTATAGGCCCTAATGACTTCAAAAATAGAGCTAAGAAGTGTCTCATCTCGATTTTTCGGGGTACTGGCGGTACTACCACTCAGTCTAGGTGGTATCACTGCCTGACAGAGCTCGGAGACCGAGCTCTAGTAGTACCATTGCTTGACAAGGGCGGTACCACCACTGGCAACATTAACTGTTGGCGGTACCACTGCCTAGACAACTTGGGAGATTGGGTCTTCTGGGCGGTGTCACTGTCGTCCATGTTTTCAGGGGCTGAATTGGCTACTCAATTCGGCCCAATTCATCCCTCTTAAGGGCCCAATTGGCCCCTAATTAAGTTAGTGGGATTACCTCCCAATCCTAACTTAATTCACGCTCTAACTATGATAATTAAGTCATGATCACAGCACTTCTTGTTCCGGTGCGTCAATTGTTCTTCCGGCAAGCTTCCGGTATACTTTCAATGAACATTCGACAAACTCTCGGCAATGCTCCGACGGACTCCTAGCAAGCTCCCAGAATTTACAATGATCTTCTTGGCGAGTTCTGACGAGTTTCTTTAGCAAGGTCCTGAACTTCTCAGTTGGTTTCGACAGAACTTCCGATGAACATCCGGACTTCCGACGAACTCTTGAACTCCCGACGAGATCTCGATCTTGACCATGGTTCAACACTTACTTTATGTCTTAATATTGTCGTAGTTAATCCTGCACACTTTTCTCAACATATAGATTGGATCAAACAAATTACAATTGACTTCCTTATCAAAATCCGAGATTCAATAATCTCCCCCTTTTTTATGATGACAATCAATTGATGTAGAGTTAATCGTAACTCCCCCTAAGTGTTTTGTTTTTAAGTTATTGCATGAACTTTGGAACTTATCAAGCTTTTCTGCTTGTGGCGTTCAAAACCCAAAAATCATTGTTTTTCCTTTCAACTTATCAAGTTTCTTAGTTTGTGGCGTTTTAAGGGAATCAAAGTGCTATTCTAATTACTTCATCAAATTCTCATTGATAAAGTGATTAGAATAGTTTCCTGAACTTCAATCTTGAACGATCCATCTTGTTTCAATTCGTTGGAGGGGTTCAATTTGTATTTCATACGTATCACCCAACAAATCATACAAACCAGAATATTGCGCCTCAACAATCAGACTACTTGACTCAAGGTATAAAGTTTAAACATTTGATAGCTGTGGATGAAGTGGATAAATATAGAAATAAAGCCTTAAAAGGTAAAGATACTATGCGAGAGGAAAATGCAAAACCTAAGGATAAGAAAAAGCAAGGTACTATCCATTCAAAGTCGTAGGATGAATACCTTACTTCATCCCTTACTTCCTTTTCCATTTGTTTTCTTCTGATGAAAATAATCTGCTGGAATGTTCGTGGACTTAATAAGCCTAAAAAATGTTAGGAGCTCAACAGAATAATCAAGTCTGCCACATGTGATATTGCTATTCTTGTGGAAACAAAAATTAAAAAATCACTCGTTCTTGCTCAAAAGAACTTAATATGGCCGGACGCAGAATTGTTTACCAATGACTCTAGTGAAACATTTGGTAGAATATGGGTCTTATTGTATCCTAACTCTATTAATGCTTGGATTATTTTTGCTACTGATCAATTCATTCATCTAAAGGTGGAGGACAAAAAGAATGGCTGTCAATTCAATTTCACTGGTATAAATGCTTCAAACAGTATACAAGAAAGAAATATACTATGGAATGATCTGACTAACATCGCAAATGACTGTCGTAATGTGCCTTGGATTGTTCTTGGTGATTTTAATACTGTTCGATACATAAATGAAAAAGTGGGGGGTAGACAGCTTTCCGAAAGTCAACTTCAGAGTTTTAATGATTACATAGACATTGCCGCATTGATTGATATGAAATTAGTGGGAAATTGGCTCTCCTGGAGTAATCAATGTGCTGCTAACAGGAAAATAATGGCTCGACTTGATAGGTGTTTGATTAATCAAGAATGGTTAACAGTTTACCCTGATTCACTTCTTGAGTATGATGCACCATTATTTTCTAATCATTCCTTAATGTATATACACGCACATAAAGCAACACCTAGAGGCAAGAAACCATTTAGATTCTTTAACATGTGGAGTACACATCCTCGATTCCTTGATATTATCAAATTAGCTTGGAATGTTAATATACATGATTCGCCAACTTACATCTTATGTCAAAAGCTCAAAGCCTATAAAGCAGCACTTAAGGAGTGGAATACAAACACATTTGGAAATATTACCACCCGGGTTCAAATTTACAAAAAAGAACTAATGGAAATGTAGCATGAGCTACAACTTCAGCCCCAAGATGAGAATCTTATCTACAAAGAGACAGAAGCTAGAAATAACTTCATGCAAGCCTTAAAGCAGGAAGAAAGTTTTGCAAAGTAGAAGTCTCGACAGCATTGGCTTACTCTAAGCGATTCCAATTCTAAGTTTTTCTATGCTTCCATTGCTACTCGAAGGGCAGTTAATTGCATCAGAAAATGCAAAGACAAATATGGTAATCTTATTGAGAATTTAGATGAGGTTAAAGCATACACTGAGTGATTTTTTTATTCCTTACTCAATCAAACGGTGCAACCTAATAACATTCTTGTGGAGCCAACTAGAAAGCTTGATACAGATGCCATTTCAATCCTCAATGCCCCAATTACAGATGATGAAATTGAAAGAGTTGTCTTTAAGTCACTAAAGGACAAAAGCCCTGGTCCAGATGGATTTCCAACTGAATTTTACCAAACTGCATGGTCTATTGTTGGAAATGATGTGATTAAGGCTTGCCAACACTTTTTCTCTTCAGGTCATTTTCTTAGAGAGATAAATTACACTTTTATTTCCTTAATTCCTAAGAATGCAGGGGCTGATTCACTAGAAAACTATCGACCAATATCATTATGCAACTTTATTTACAAGATCATCTCCAAAGTGTTGGCATATAGAATGCAAAAGGTTATTCACAAGATCATTAGTCATAATCAGGCAGCTTTTATTAAAGGGAGAAGTATACATCAAAATATTCTGCTTACTAATGACTTGGTTAAGGATCTGCACTAAAAAACAAAAGGGACAAAAATATGTTTTAAAGCTGATTTACAGAAAGCCTTCGATTCAATCAATAGGAAATTCATCTATAAGATGCTAATTGATATGAATTTCCCATAGAAATGGGTTAATTGGATTCAAAGTTGTTTGGAAACTCCAAAGTTTTCGATACTCTTTAATGGCTCACCTATTGGCATTTTTGGGAGCACGAATGGCATCCGACAAGGTGATCCACTCTCTCCATATCACTTTACTATTGCAATGGAAGGACTTAGCTGTATGTTGGAACAGGCAGTCTCGAATGGCAGCATTAAGGTGCCAAATATTGGTTCTATTCATATATCACACATAACTTTTGCAGATGATTTACTTATATTTCTCCAGAATGATCCAACTTCATTGAGGAACCTAGCTACTATTCTGAACAACTTTGGTATGGTGTCTGGCCTTCAGTTAAATCATGCGAAAAGTAAAGTATATATGGGTCCTTGAATTGTGGACAAGGACTTTATTATACACACTCTAGGGGTTAGTGAGGGAAGTCTGTTAATTCCTTATCTAGGTCTCCCACTCATATCCACTAGCATTCATAAAACCTACTATCAACCTATCTTGCAAAAAATAAAGAATAGAATTTCTTCCTAGAAAAATATGCTTCTATCAAAAGCAGGACTACTTGAACTCATCCGTTCGGGGTTGTACTCTTACTCTATATATTGGTCTAATGCTTTTCTTCTACCTATTGGACTTATCCAAGATATTGAACGGATATTAATGAACTTCTTCTGGAATAACACAAATGATAAGGCAATACATATGGTAAATTGGGACAACATATGCAAACCGAAAGATGAAGGGGGGCTGAACTTGAGAAATATTAGAGATTGGAATAAAGCATGTTTGGTACAACAATTGTGGGATCTTTTGCAAAATAAATGTTCCTTATGGTCACATTGGGTTTCTGCTAGGTACCTTTCAAAGGAATCAATTTGGGAAATTTGAATAAGAACATATCACTCTACAGCTTCGAAAGAAATTTTAAAAGCAAGGAATTGGCTAATCAAACGCATTTCTTATGTAACTCTTCTGAAACTAGTACTAATATATGATACGATCCTTGGATCAATGGAAAGAGTATATTTCAATTATATGGTGAAAGAATACGAAAAGACCTTGGGGCTCCCAAAGATTGGAAGGTTTCTGAGTTCACTGCTAATGGTACCTGGTGTCTCCCTAATTCAATTTCCCCTAAAATGTTATCACTTTGGTTGATTATCAAAGCTATTCCAATCAGGAATAACCCTTCAGATATACTTATTTAGCCTCATGACAATGGCAAATTTAGTGCTACATACGCATGGAATCAAATTAGAAAAAAAAAATAAGTGGATCCCAAGCAGTTGGACATGGGATCGACCGGGATCATAGAGACATTCCCTATGTACATGGCAGGCCCTTCTTAATAAACTATCTACAATAGATAATATGAAGGAAAGAGGTATCTATCATATTAACCAATGCTCCCTTTGCATGCAATAAGAAGAAACTATTGACCACCTCTATTTTGCTTGTGACTATACTAACTGGATATGGAAGGAGTTTCTCCAGCGATTTGAACTCAATAGGCTGCCGCAACCAAACTTGCATCAAGAATTAGGCGACCTCATGCAATGTTTCTTAAGAAAAGGGTCTCTTACACAACTGGCAAAGGTTACTTTCAGATGTGCTATTTAGTGGATGTGGAAAGAGAGATGTAGAAGAATCTTTGAGTGTCAATACACAAACAATACTCAGCTCTTGACGGAGATTATTAGAGACTCAAGATCATGCATGGAGCACGATCTCAAAATGGATCACTTTTTTTTTTTGATAAGTAAAAGTAAATTGATTTTGTGTAAAGTTTCTACAAATAGCTTTGTCTATAGAAGTTATAGACGAAGCTAGGTAACTTGTAGAGTACTCATGCGGTAGTTATGACTACACATGCTGTAGACTATAACTCTTAACTGTGGCCAACAAATAAAATGTAAAGTCCAGATATACCAAGATTTCCTATGGGTATAGCTTTTCATGCCCAAGGTCTTTAGCTAATAGCAAAATTGAATTTGATAAAAATATCTTTTTCTCTTCGTGTAAAGTGCTCCATTTTGAGATCGTTCTCCATACATGATCTTGAGTCTCTAATAATCTTTATCAAGAGCTGAGCATTGTTTGTGTGTTGACACTCAAAGATTCTGCTACATCTTTCCTTCCACATCCACCAAATAGCGCATCTGAATATAACCTTTGTCAATTGTGTAAGAAGCCCTTTTCTTGAAAAACATTGCATGAGGTCACCTAATTCTTGATGCAAGTTTGGTTGCGGCATTCTATTGAGTTCGAATCGCTGGAGAATCTCCTTCCATATCCATTTAGTATAGTCACAAGAAAAATAGAGATGGTCAATAGTTTCTTCTTGTTGCATGCAAAGGGAGCATCGGTTAACATGATGGATACCTCTTCTTTTCATATTATCTATTGTAGGTAGTTTATTCAAAAGGGCCTGCCATGTACATAAGGAATGTCTCTGTGATCCCGGTCGATCCCATGTCCAACTGCTTGGGAGCCACTTGTTATTTCTTTGCCTAATTTGATTCCATGTGGATGTGGCACTAAATTTGCCATTATCATGAAGCCAAATAAGTACATCTAACGAGTTGTTCCTGATTGGAATAGCTGTGATAGTCGACCAAAGTGATAACATTTCAGGAAAATAGGAGTAGGGAGACACCAGGTACCATTAGCAATGAACTCGGAAACCTTCCAGTCTTTGGGAGCCCTAATGTCTTTTCGTATTCTGTCACCGTATAATTGAAATATGCTTTTCCCATTCACCCAAGGATCGTACCACATATTAGTATTAGTTCCAGTAGAGATTGCATACGAAATGTGTTTGATTAGCCAATTCCTTGCCTTTAAAATTCCTTTCCAAGCTGCAGAGTGGTATGTTCTTGTTGAAATTTCCCAAATCGATTTCTTTGAAAGATACCTAGCAGAAACCCATTGTGACCATAAGGAACACTTGTTTTGCAAAAGGTCCCACAATTACTTTACCAAACATGCTTTATTCCAATCTCTAGTATTTCTCCGGTTCAACCCCCCTTCATCTTTCGGTTTGCAGATGCTGTCCCAATTTACCATATGCATTGTCTTATCATTTATGTCATTCCAAAAGAAGTTTATTAATAACCGTTCAATATCTTGGAGAAGTCCAACAGGAAGGAGAAATGCATTTGACCAATATATAGAGTAAGAGTTCAACACCGAACGGATGAGTTCAAGTCGTCCTGCTTTTGAAAGAAGCCTATTTTTTCAGGAGGAAATTTTGTTCTTTATTTTTTCCAAGATAGGCTGACAGTGGGTTTTGTGAATGCCAGTGGATATGAGTGGGAGACCCAGATATGTAACTGGCAGATTTCCCTCACTAACCCCTAGGGTATATGCAATAACGTCTTTGTCCTCAATGCAAGGGCTCATGTAGACTTTACTTTTCGCATGATTTAACTGAAGGCCAGAAACTATACCAAAATCATTCAGAATAGTAGCCAGGTTTCTTACTGAAGTTGAATCATTCTGAAGAAAGATAAGAAGATCATCTGCAAAGATTATTTATGATATATGAATAGGGCCAGTATGGGGTACCTTAATACTGCCATCAAAGACCGCATATTCCAACATACAGCTAAGTCCTTCCATTGCAATAGTAAAGAGATATGGAGAGAGTGGAACGCCTTGTCGGATGCCATTCTTGCTCCCGAAAAAACCAATAGGTGAGTCGTTGAAGAGTATTGAAAACTTTAGAGTTTTTAAGCAACATTGAATCCAATTAACCCATTGCTGAGGGAAGTTCATACCGAGGAGCATCTTATAGATAAAGTTCCTATTAATTGAGTCCAAGGCATTTCGTAGATCAGCTTTAAAACAGATTTTTGTCCCTCTTGCTTTTGAGTGTAGATCCTTGACCAAGTCATTAGCCAGCAGAATATTATGATGTATACTTCTCCCTTTGATGAATGCAGCCTGATTTGGACTAATTATCTTGTGTATTACCTTTTGCAATCTATCTGCTAGCACTTTGTAGATGATATTGTAAACAAAGTTACATAAAGATATGGGTCGATAGTTCTCTAGTGAATCAACCCCTTCATTCTTGGGAATTAGAGAAATAAAAGTGCAATTCATCTCTCTAAGAATATGACCTGAACAGAAAAAGTGTTGGCAAGCTTTAATCACATCATTACTAATAATAGACCATGTAATTTGGTAAAATTCAGCAGGAAATCCGTCTGGACCAAGGCTTTTGTGCTTTGGTGACTTAAAGACAACTCTTACTATTTCATCATCTGTAATTGGGGCATTGAGGATAGAAATGGCATCCGAATCAAGCTTTCTAGTTGGCTCCACATGAATATTATTAGGTTTCCTCGCTTGGTTAAGGAATCAAAAAATTGCTTAGTGAATGCTTTAACCTCATCTAAATTCTCAATAAGGTTGTTATCTTTGTCTCTGCATTTCCTGATGCGGTTAACGGCTCTTCGAGTAGCAATGGAAGCATA
The DNA here is from genome assembly GCA_004837865.1 of Musa balbisiana. Lineage (NCBI taxonomy): Eukaryota > Viridiplantae > Streptophyta > Magnoliopsida > Zingiberales > Musaceae > Musa > Musa balbisiana. Next base: position 31,034,397 of record CM017188.1, read on the forward strand.
AAAAAACTTAGTATTAGAATCCCCTAAAGTAATCCAATGCTGTCGAGACTTCTGTTTTGCAAAACTTTCCTCCTGCTTTAAGGCTTGCAAGAAGTTATTTCTAGCTTCTGTCTCTTTGTCGATAAGATTCTCATCATGGGGCTGAAGTTGCAGCTCATGTTGCATTACTATTAGTTCCTTTCTGTAAAATTGAACTCGGGCGGTAATATTGCCAAAGGTATTTGTATTCCACTCCTTAAGTGTTGCTTTGTAGGCTTTGAGTTTTTGACATAAGATGTAAGGGGGGGATCCATGCACATTAACATTCCAAGCTGATCTGATAATATCAAGGAACTGAGGATGAGTACTCCACATGTTAAAGAATCTAAACGGTTTCTTACCTTTTGGTGTTGCTTTATCTACATGTATATACATTATAGAATGATCAGAAAACAATGGAGCATCATACTCAAGAAGTGAATCTGGGTAAACTATTAACCATTCTTGATCTCCCTAGGGCGATCTGAGTCCTGCAGCATCGGCTTTCTCCCACGGGCGAAGGGCGACGGTACTATAGCGGCGACCAGATCTCCCTAAGGCGACGGTACTATAGCGACGATAAGATCTCCCTAGGGCGATCTGACTCCTGCAGCATTGCTTTCTCCCACAGGCAACGTGTCGGCTTCTCCCCAAGGGTGACGATACTGTGGCGGCGACCAGATCTCCCTTGGGCGACGGTATTGTAATGGCGATCTGATATATTGCAGCGGTGGCTTTGCCCTATGGCGACGATTCTGTAACGGCGACCAGAAGAGGGATCAAACATGGGAGCGACGGCCCCTAGGGCTGGCGACGGTGGTGGGAGGGTTGATACGATGGCAAGACTCCCTACCGTTACCCCTCAAGTTGCTCCTCCACCATATCCTCTCCAGAGAGAAACTCCTTCGATGAAGCAGCATTGAAGCAGGTCGAGCTCTAGATCGCGGCAGCCTACTCTCATTTCTAGTGACCCTCCGCCTTGGACTAGCCTCTTCAAGGCTCCGGTTGGCAGTCCGGATCTAAGCTTGGAATTCTTTACTCTAGAAGTTTAAGCTAATAAGAAGATAGCTGTATACGAGACTGCTGATTCAGTAGAGCTTATTGAGACATGGTCTATGGCGATTGTTGGCTATGTGGTAGGTCTCAAAATGGATCACTTTACCTGAAAAGAAAATTATATTTTTGTCAAATTCAAATTTGCTATTAGATCTTGAGCATGATGTTAAATGTTGTACCCACTAGTAGTCTTGGCATATCTTAACATGTTGGCTACAGTTAAGAGTTAAAGTCTACAGCATGTATAGTTATAACTACCACATGTGTACTCAATGAGTTACCTGACTTTGTCTATGACTTGTATAGACAAAGCTATTTGTAGAAACTTTACACATAATCAATTTATTTTTACTTACCAAAAAAATATATCATTTGTGCCATTCCAGAAGAAGTTGTTTAATAACCGTTCAATATCTTGGAGAAGTCCAACAGGCAGAAGAAATGCATTAAACCAATATATAGAGTAAGAGTACAACACCGAACGGATGAGTTCAAGTCGTCCTGCTTTTGAAAGAAGCCTATTTTTTCAGGAGAAAATTCTGTTCTTTATTTTTTGCAGGATAGGCTGACAGTGGGTTTTGTGAATGCCAGTGGATATGAGTGGGAGACCCAGATATGTAACTGGCAGATTTCCCTCACTAACCCCTAGGGTATGTGCAATAACGTCTTTGTCCTCAATGTAAGGGCTCATGTAGACTTTACTTTTCGCATGATTTAACTGAAGGCCAGAAACTATACCAAAATCATTCATAGTAGCTAGGTTTCTTACTGAAGTTGAATCATTCTGAAGAAAGATAAGAAGATCATCTACAAAGATTATATATGATATATGAATAGGGCTAACATGGGGTACCTTAATACTGCCATCAGAGACCGCATATTCCAACATACAGCTAAGTCCTTCCATTGCAATAGTAAAGAGATATGGAGAGAGTGGATCGCCTTGTCGGATGCCATTCTTGCTCCCAAAAAAACCAATAGGTGAGCCGTTGAAGAGTATTGAAAACTTCGGAGTTTCTAAGCAACATTGAATCCAATTAACCCATTGCTGAGGGAACTTCATACCGAGGAGCATCTTATAGATAAAGTTCCTATTAACTGAGTCAAAGGCTTTTCGTAGATCAGCTTTAAAATAGATTTTTGTCCCTCTTGCTTTTGAGTGCAGATCCTGGACCAAGTCATTAGCCAGTAGAATATTATGATGTATACTTCTCCCTTTAATGAAAGCAGCCTGATTTGGACTAATTATCTTGTGTATTACCTTTACAATCTATCTGCTAACACTTTGGAGATGATCTTGTAAGTAAAGTTACATAATGATGTAGGTCGATAGTTCTCTAGTGAATCAGCCCCTGCATTCTTGGGAATTAAAGAAATAAAAGTGTAATTCATCTCTCTAAGAATATGACCTGAAGAGAAAAGGTGTTAGCAAGCTTTAATCACATAATTACCAAGAATAGACCATGTAATTTGGTGAAATTCAGCAGGAAATCCGTCTGGACTAGGGCTTTTGTGCTTTGGTGAATTAAAGACAACTCTTTTTTTGTTAAGTAAAAGTAAATTGATTATGTGTAACGTTTCTACAAATAACTTTGTCTATACAAGTCATAGACAAAGTCACGTAACTCATTGAGTACGCATGTGGTAGTTATAACTACACATGCTGTAGACTTTAACTCCTAACAGTAGCCAACATGTTAAGATATGCTAAGACTACTAGTGGGTACAACATTTAACATCATGCTCAAGATCTAATAGCAAAATTTAATTTGACAAAAATATCTTTTTCTCTTCGGGTAAAGTGCTCCATTTTGAGATCGTGCTCCATGCTTGATCTTGAGTCTCTAATAATCTCTGTCAAGAGTTGAGCATTATTTGTGTATTGACACTCAAAGATTCTTCTACATCTCTCTTTCTACATCCACCAAATTACACATCTGAAAGTAACCTTTGCCAGTTGTATAAGAGGCCCTTTTCTTGAGAAACATTGCATGAGGTCGCCTAATTCTTAATACAAGTATGGTTGTGGCAGCCTATTGAGTTCAAATCGCTGGAGAATCTCCTTCCATATCCATTTAGTATAGTCACCAGCAAAATAGAGGTGGTCAATAGTTTCTTCTTGTTGCATGCAAAGGAAGCATCCGTTAACATGATAGATACCTCTTTGTCGATGTAGAGTGGCTGTCCTAGAGTGCTACATAACTTTAGAATAAAACGTCGACTCTAAAGATGTAGAAGAAGACCTTGAAAGGATACCCATAATGGAATAGGTGGTCTCCCTAGGGCGATCTAACTCCTGCAGCGTCGGCTTTCTCCCATGGGCGACGGGCAATGGTACTATAGCGCCAACGACACTGTAGCGGTGACCAGATCTCCCTAGGGTGATTTGACTCCTGCAGCGTTGGCTTTAACCTCATCTAAATTCTTAATAAGATTACCATATTTGTCTCTGCATTTTCTGATGCGATTAACTGCCATTCGAGTAGCAATGGAAGCATAGAAAAACTTAGTATTGGAATCGCCTAGAGTAAGCCAATGCTGTCGAGACTTCTGCTTTGCAAAACTTTCTTCCTGCTTTAAGGCTTGCATGAAGTTATTTCTGGCTTTTGTCTCTTTGTAGATAAGATTCTCATCTTGGGGCTGAAGTTGTAGCTCATGCTGCATTTCCATTAGTTCTTTTCTGTAAATTTGAACCCGGGTGTTAATATTTCCAAATGTGTTCATATTCCACTCCTTAAGTGCTGCTTTACAGGCTTTGAGCTTTTGACATAAGATATAAGTTGGCGAACCATGTATATTAACATTCCAAGCTAATCTGATAATATCGAGGAATTGAGGATGTGTACTCCACATGTTAAAGAATCTAAATGGTTTCTTGCCTCTAGGTGTTACTTTATCTGCGTGTATATACATTAAGAAATGATCAGAAAATAATGGTGCATCATACTCAAGAAGTGAATCAAGGTAAACTGTTAACCATTCTTGATTAATCAAACACATGTCAAGTTGAGCCATTATTTTCCTGTTAGCAGCACCTTGATTACTCCATGAGAGCCAATTTCCCATTGATTTCATATCAATCAATGCAGCAGTGTCTGTGTAATCATTAAAACTTCGAAGCTGACTTTCAGAAAGCTGTCTACCCCCCACTTTTTCATTTGTGTATCGAACAGTGTTAAAATCACCAAGAATAATCCAAGGCACATTACGACAGTCATTTGCAATGTTAGTCAGATCATTCCATAGTATATTTCTTTATTGCATACTGTTTGAAGCATATATACCAGTGAAATTGAATTGATAGCCATTCTTTTTGTCCTCCACCTTTAGATGAATGAATTGATTAGTAGTAGAAATAATCCAAGCATTAATAGAGTTAGGATGCCATAAGACCCATATTCTACCAAATGTTTCACTAGAGTCATTGGTAAACAATTCTGCGTCCGGCCATATTAAGTTCTTTTGAGCAAGAACGAGCGATTTTTAATTTTTGTTTCCACAAGAATAGCAATATCACATGCGGCAAACTTGATTATTCTATTAAGCTCCCGACATTTTTCAGGCTTATTATGTCCACGAATATTCCAGCAGATTATTTTCAATAGAAGAAAACAAATGGAAAAGGAAGTAAGGGATGAAATAAGGTATTCATCCTATGACATTGAATGGATAGTACCTTCCTTTTTCTTATCCTTAGGTTTTGCATTTTCCTCCCGCACAGTATCTTTAAGGCTTTATTTCTATATTTATCTACTTCATCCACAGCTATCAAATGTTTAAACTTTGTACCTTGAGTCAAGTAGTCTGATTATTGAGGCACAATATTCTGGTTTGTATGATTTGTTGGGGCTAGTTGAGATAGAATATCCTTACTAACAAGGTTTATTTGGGCCTGAGTTTGTTGTGGCAGAATATCCTTACTAGCGATGTTTGTTGGTGCTTGAGTTTGTTGAGACACAATGTCCTGGTTGGCATGTTGAATGGATATTGGAATTCCTATTATGGATGGATCCGGTAATATAGTAAGAGATGAAGTTTCCAACTTCTGCTTCTCCTGTCTACGAGAACCATGGGAAACTTCTGTTGTGGAATGCTCCGACAAAATAGGGAGAGATAAAGTTTCAGATTTGTCTTCTCTATGGTGCTGTCCCTGCGAGTCGGAATGCTCACTCGTCTTTGTCACCACCGATTCTACTACCATTGGAGGAGGCTCGCCTTGTTGCTGAGGCGCTTGACGTGGCCTATAGATCTTCTTAATCGATTTTGGAGTTTGTTGACAGGCTCCATTTGCATGACCAAAAGATAAGCAAGTCTGACATCGTTGTGGCTTCCAAGAATATGAGGCATGTACCTTACGAGTATTCCCTTCAAGATCACGATAAAAAACCTCGTTCGGGAGATATTCGTCGGAAGAAACTAGTACTTATGAGGCATGTACAGCTGTTGCTTTGTCAATGTAGAGTGGTTGTCCCAAAGTGCTGCATAACTTTGTAATAAAGCGTCAACTCCAAAGATGTAGAGGAAGGCCTTTAAAGGATACCCCTAAAGGAATAGACTGTAGGCTGTCTAACTCCAAACGAACATCAGGAGACCAACATCGTAGAATCATTGGGTGGCTGCGAATAGTCCAGAATCCTTCGAGGACCTGTTGCAAATCTTCTTCGGAGTATAGCTTGTAAACAAAGAAACCGTTTTTCAGGATATGACGATCAAATGCCGATGTTCCCCATCTAGTTTTGATAAATGAGGATAGTGGGAAATAAGATGTTTTGTGTCCTACCATATAGCCAACAATCACCATAGACCATGTCTCAATCAGTTCTGCGGAATCAGCATGTTAGGACTCTAGCTAGGAGAGTCCTAATTGATAGGGACATCCATGTAAAACCTACCTAAGCCGACCCTTATTAAAAAGGTGAAGAGACCGGCTAGGGTTTGGAGGTTATTTCTTAGAGAAGAATTAGGAGTTATAAATGAATAAGAGTCTTGAGTAGGAGTCTTATTAGGAGTCTTGAGTAGAAATCTTAATTGAGTAGGAGTCCTATTAGGAGTTAGGGTTTAGAAGCCCTATAAATAGCTATGTATTCCTCCTCTTTTCATAAGCAATAGATGAATCTTTTTTGCAGCCTTTGTGCAGCAACTTGGAGGAAGGAACCCCTATAGAGTTCCAAGGAGGCTGATCCCCTAAAGAGATCAACCGTAAGCTTAGAATCTTCAAGGGTTCTAACACTTGGTATCTAAGCAGCGTTCTTGGCATCTCGCTGCCCTTCCATAGCCATCCATCATCTCTCCACAGTCGCCCAGAGCAATTCTCACAATTGCTTAAAAGATCGTCGCCAAATTCTATCGTCATCTTCACCACCGCGGATCATTCTTTGATCTCCCCATTAATTGCAACAGGTTCTGATTTCGTACCCTACTACCGTTGCAATTTAGTTATCCTTATTCAAAAATCTAAAAAAAAAAAATTGTTCCTATATTGCTGCATAAACTTTTCGTCGCAAAGTTTTTATCTCTATAGTGAAAGATACATTACAGAATTTCAACCGCATAGCATAGTCTGTTTGATCTTGCTACTATATTTTTTGTATCCAATTCTCTACGAAATTTTTATGATAACTTTGAAACTTCCTAACAGTAGATTTTCCTTTGAATTTGTCAAAAAATTCTCAATATAAACTATTGATCTTTTATGTCTAATATGCTACACTTAAAAATCTGCACTGTAAAATTTCAACCGCATAGCACAGTTTGTTTGATCTTGCTACTATATTTTTTCTATCCAAATCTCTACAAAATTTTTATCATAGCTTTGACACTTCCTATCAATAGATTTCCCTTTTGTTTCATCGAAAAATTCTCAATATAAACCTCTGATCTTTTACGTCCAATTTGCTATAATTGAAAATCTGTGCTGTAGAAAATTTCAACCGCATATTGTTGCCTTAACCTATCTATTTGCAATCTTTTTAAACAAAATTTCTTATACACTTCATAGATCATCTTGGCTTCCATCTAAGATTGATCTATTGAAGAATTTATCTCAGAAAACGATTTTGTGTTGCTGCAAATTTTTGTCGCAAAACGTTGAAATTTTTCAATGAGAATTTTGCTATCACAAATTGCACCAATTTGTTTGCTATTATACTGCCGAATTTTTTTTTATTAAATTAGACATCCTTGCTGTCATATAAACTGAGATTTTGCTTTCAATTCCCTCCTCAAATCTCTTAAGTTTTTGGTAGAAATTTCATTGAGAAACCATTGTTTCTTCGACGACAATTCTGCTTTTACAAGACAACACAATTCTGCAGCAAACTTCCACTGATTTCTATCAAACCTTTGCTACCATCTACCATAGATTTAAAATATTCATCCATAGCCCTAAAACTCCACCAAACCACACCCTCAAAATTCATCCAAAACAGCAGTAAAACAAGCCTAAACCGCAGCCTACATCCACCAATCCACCAACCCTTTCGACCATCACTTCTCTCAACCTATACTTGCCTTTAACCCACAACAAAAGAGAGATCTTAATATCACAGATTTAGAGGCATATACTATGACATCTAAGAAGGTAATCAATGCTAACTTCGAAGCCTTGGAGGTGTGAATGGAGGATAAGATTCGAATTCTCTTTACCGAACTCAATTTGGGCCGACCACCAAGCGTGAAGAAATCACATCAAGGAGAGAGCTCTAACCAATTGCACCAAGCCCGAAGAGATGACTTCCAAGGTTTGTTTGGGCCTGAGTTTGTTGTGGCAGAATATCCATACTAGCGATGTTTGTTGGTGCCTGAGTTTTTTGAGACACAATGTCCTGGTTGGCATGTTGAATGGATATTGGAATTCCTGTTGTGGATGGATCCGGTAATATAGTAAGAGATGAAGTTTCCAACTTCTGCTTCTCCTATCTACGAGTATCATGGGAAACTTCTGTTGTGGAATGCTCCGACATAATAGGGAGAGATAAAGTTTCCGATTTGTCTTCTCTATGGCGTTGTCCTTGCGAGTCGGAATGCTCACTCGTCTTTGTCACCACCGATTCTACTACTACTGGAGGAGGCTCACCTCGTTGCTGAGGCTCCTGACGTGGCCTGTAGATCTTATTAATCGATTTTGGAGTTTGCTGACAGGCTTCATTTGCATGACCTTAAGCAAGTCTGACATCGTTGTGACTTCCAAGAATATGAGATAGGTACCTTACGTGTGTTCCCTTCAAGATCACGATAAAAAACCTCGTTCAGGAAATCTTCGTCGGAAGAAACTAGTACACATGCTCGAGCAAATGCTAATCTCATCTGTGCAGCTGTTGCTTTGTCAATGTAGAGTGGCTGTCCCAAAGTGCTGCATAACTTTGTAATAAAGCGTCGACTCCAAATATGTAGAGGAAGACCTTTAAAGGATACCCATAAAGGAGTAGACTATAGGCTGTCTAACTCCAAACGAACATCAGGAGACCAACGTCGTAGAATCATTGGGTGGCCGCGAATAGTCCAGAATCCTTCGAGGACTCGTTGCAAATCTTCTTTGGAGTATAGCTTGCAAATAAAGAAACCGTTTTTCAGCATATGAAGATCAAATGTCGATGTTCCCCATCTAGTTTTGATAAATAAGATGCCCCTTGCAATGCCTCTATTCTCCGATGCGAGCAGTTTCCCCAACGCTAGAAACCTCTCCTCTTGTTCGCGCAAGAGGAAGGAGGAGAGCAGATTTGTTCGCCGCTTCTTTCTTCACCTCGCAGAAGTTCTCATGAAGTTTCCTCCCTGTTTCTACGGCAAGCTTTCTCCTCTTCTGTTCTTTCTGTTCGATCTCGCAGGTCTCCAGAAGTCACTCCTTTCCCCAAAGCTCGCTGCCGCCGTCGTCCAGCGATGAAGAGGGCCGTCCGCTGGAAGAAGCAGCCACCAGCCCCTCGGAGCCGCGCAACAACTCCACCCTCCACCGGGCCCCTTTTCTCCGATGAGAAGAGGAAGAAAGTTTTCGATCTTGAAAGAGCAGAGCATCCCTGATTTGTCTGGTTGCAGCCTCGCCTGCGCTAGAAAGAATCAGCCGCCGAGCCCCTTTACCCCGATGAGAAGAGGAAGAAGAAGAGCAGGGGAAAGGGGGCGGTGCAGAGACAGTTTCTCCCTTCCGGGCGCCGCTTTCTCTCATTGACAGCACAGAGATCTTGCCGTTTCCTTCTGCAAAGACGACCAGACGGTGGAATTGATCACCATCCGCTACCTCCCTTCGCCGATGAACCCAAGAATGATTATTGCCTTGCTTCTAGTTAGAATGTGAATCCTGCAGCATCGAAGAGAAACCTATCCTCTGTTCGCGCAAGAAGGAGAGCAGATCTGTTCTTTTCGCTTCTTCCCTCTCGCAGAAGTTTTCTTCCTGGAGTTTTACAAGAAGAAGAAGAAGAAGAGGAGCGGTCCACTCTCCGGTCGCCTGCCTCGTCCAAGAATGGCATCGCCGGTGACTAGAAGAGAGGCTTCTTTCCCTCACTTCTCAACCGCGACAAGGTCAGCCGCCGACGTTGAACCTGCGCCCACAGATATGGCGTCTGCAAAGAAGAGCTGCACACTTGCCGCCCCCAAAGAAAACCTCTTCTAGTTCGTCAAGAAGATGAGGAGCGTGGGCTTTCTGGAAGCAGATCTTGAAGCGCCGTCCCCTCCTCTGTTTCACCTTGAATTGTCGGCTGCCCCTCTTGCTCCGTCGGGCCCCTTTTTTCCCCCAAAGTCGGTCATAATTTTTTGATCTTGCAACAATAGTTTAGGATTCTGTCGTCGACAACCTTTACATCGAATTTACTGAAACCTTCTATATGTAGTGCCATCCGAGCAACAATCTCTTCTTCTACTGGTTCAATCATAAGAAGTCTCCCTTTTTTACAACGATGCTCGCGGCTCCACGGCTCGTCGCAATGCCAACATAACCCCTTCACAGATCGCTCCCGAAGTTATTCTCTTGTTAACCTTTTTGGTGTAGGTGCTCGGTTAATAGTAGCGGAGCTGAGGGCTTTAGTATTGCAGGTCGAGGAGCGATCCTAGTCCTCCGGGCTTCATTGTTCAATCGCTTCTCTTGAAGTCGTGCGAAAGAGATGGCTGCCATAAGTATGTATGGTTGTCGCGCTTTAACTTCTACCCGGATCTCCGGCTTCAAGCCCTCAATGAAGGTCCCCAATAGTTATTTTTCGGACCAATCACGAGTTTGATTAGATAATCTTTCAAACCTGGTTTGGTACTCCTGAATGGTGGAGGTTTGTCGGATCTTTGCTAGTTGTCCGTCAATGTTCTCATAATCGGTTGGTCCGAAACGGATTAGCTTCCATGGTATCAGAGCTAGTTTGTTTAATTTGTTTATGATTCTTTTGAGTATTGAGGTAATTTTGCAAGGAAGTTCCTGAAGATAGGTGCTTCTGTTAAAAGCTAATTCGCATTTCTAGGACTGAAACCTCCCGGCTCTAACGGAAGACTAGTCTTACCTCTTTGATCAAAGTGCGAAAATTGCCAATAGACGTAAAGTGTCAAGGGCAAGGAGACCCACAGGACACCGAAAAGGTGAGGCAATATAGCATAGAGAACAAAGAGTAAAGTCTATGATTCCCGCCAGCCCAGAGCTGAATGTCCGAAAAATGGGAAGAAGCCATACAACAGTGGTATACTAGTTCACATACCTCTAAATTAGATTACCTCGACTTAGCTGAATCCATAAACCCTTCTAGAAAAGAACTAGCCCACAATATTGCGGTGATCTACGATAGAACCTGCCTATCCAGCAGAGTACACTTGAAAAACTTTAAACTCCTAATTGAGAAAAATCAAGAGCTGGAAAAAGAAGTCAAAAGATTAAAGACTTCTATCAAAACCTTGACAACACTTTTCTCTGAGAATCGCCCTTTAACTAAACAAGAAGTTCAGGATCTGGTTGCTGAGATCTCTAAGCAACCAAAGCTTGTCGAAGAAGAAGCCTTAAGGCTTACACAAAATCTCTACTAGAAAATACAAAGGGTGGAGCAACTCCTATCCAAGATCGAGCAACAGATCTTTGGATGAGCTACCTGCTCTCCAAAAATACTGAATCCTATAAGGAGGCTCTCAAGGCAACTAAGAATATTGACGCCCCTACTTTAGGTTTCCTTAAGCCAACTGACTATCCAGGGATGCTAAGCCATCAAGCCGCTGTCATCAAACAGCATAATACTCAACTGCAACGGCTAACATAGATAGCAGAGGACATCCGAGGCATAAGAGCAGAGCTTCAAACAATCAGGGAGCTTTATCAGGCCAAACCTCACACACCTTCGGCCATCCTTGAGGATCTCATCACCAAGCTCTCAAACCTCAATTTGGGCCCAATAGAAAAGCCCAAAGAGTCCAAAGGTCGCATATTGGTATTCAAGGACCCTATCCAAATCCTCAAAGAAGTCCAGAAATGATGACCAGGACGCAAGAAGTCGCCTCAACATCAGCTCCCCTGATCGAAGATCAGATCAGGAGCTATAAAAGAAACCAACGGCGGATATTCAACACCCGCCAGGTGGCAAGACAAGTGGGACAAAGAATCTTCGGTAGTCCCAGCTCCAGGAACGTGTTGGAGCAACAAATAGACCCTCAGGTCCAACTCAGGTTATCTATGAGGGAACGGGCAGCGATTGCACCAGCCGAAGTACTATATCATTCAAGAAGAGACGACGCCCATCACAGGGTGTACATACACAGATCCGAGGAGGCAATGCTGGTTACTAACAACCAAGAGGACAGAACATTTATTCAAGAAGAAAGTTTCGACCAGCCCCAAAGAAGTTGGATGCAATACATCCACCTCGGCATTTTACAAGTCAGAATACAAACGCTCCACCGACAAGAGGAGGGGACATTGGCCCTCCTAGTATTTCGAGACAACAGATGGAGCGACGACAGATCCATCATCACCACGATGGAGGTAGATCTGACTAGAGGAAGCCAGCTGGTCTACGTGGTACCCGACACCACAATGACCATTGGTGACTTCTTCCGAAATATTCAGCTGTCAATCCTCACCAAAGGATATGACACGTGGTAAAATGGGGAAGCAAATATGCTAATCACCCGCGGAATGGTAGGGCGACTTTCAAATACCTCAAATGTCATCTTTGCTTATGAAATTTTAGGGGTGGTGGACTATCTCACGAGCCATGGATTTCGGGCGCTACCAGGCAGGAGGTACTCCACAGCAGAAGTCCAAGGAAGAGACTGGGTCATCCAACCGACCCAGGTGACAATGCCCATGCAGCCATCTGAAGTACGAAGTAGAAATCTCTTGGATGGAGGAATTTCCATTAGTTTCAACAACTACAAGGCTGCACCATCTTCTAGCCGGATTAATTACAACGTTGAAGACGAAGAAATATTTAGTGATGAAGAAGAAATCCGGAGCCATACCATAGCTGTCATCCTACAAGAAGCTGATGATGAGGAAGATGAGGTAGAAATATTGCATAATAACTTGAACGGATATTTTCAAGATAATTATGCTTTCAAAAGGGGGAAGGAAGAGGAGTATGACATGCCGTACCCTCAAAAACAAAAGGAAGAAATAATAGCAGTTGGGATGGAAGAAAATTGGGAAACAGAGTACCCACAACTGGCAAAACTCTCCTAGCAAGTATACAGCTCATCTGCGATATCAAACTACAGACAGAATACAAAAAGGGTTGCTATGTTTGAACAACTGGACATCCTGGAAGACTACGAGATCATATCCGTCGAAGAAGGAGAAGATCAAAGCGACGCTATCTATTCTATTTTTGAAGGAGAAAACGTGGAGGATCTTCAACATGATATACACTCTTTCACCCACAAAATATTCGCTTTGATTGAAGACAGTAAGACCTGGTGGATAGGACCCGCATCAGGTTACAGAGCAAGGGTCCAAGTGTTACAACAACAAGCTGAGTGCAAGCACCTTTGGCGAATTAATGAAGAATTACCAGCCAACCTGGAAAGGTGCATCTGCTGCAAAAGGACCTCACAAAGAAGGCACCGAAGGCATTGCCCACTATGCCAAATCACGTCCTGTGGCATGTGCAGCATGTACTATTTCGACAAAAGAACCCCGGTGGACCTAGAAGAGCTAGTGAGGTATGAGCCAAAACCCTTGCTTCAACAACAGCAAGATTACATTAAGCACTGTGAAGCAGAAATAAGCAGATTAAAGACCGCAGTAGAAGGAGAAAAGGAAAAGGCCAAGGAATTAGAAGAGGCCCAGCAGATCCTTATCAGCACCGCTCAAGATAACACCCAACTCAGAAGAGAAGTTGAAGTATGGAAGGGAAAGTACCTTGAGCTGGAACAAGAAAATATGGAGATTGAAAGGTTAAGACTGGAAAGAGCGGACCTTCTGAAAGAAATACAATCCTTAAAGATGAAAGAAAAAGAAGAGGAAGCCTACGTACTGTTAGCAGACGAAAATCAAACAGTACTGACAACAGAGGCCAGTGGGACCAGGAAGACGAAAAACATGCTGTTCAATCTGAAGGTACAGCTTGAAATACCTGGCACCCCTATATTCAAAATCAATGCAATTCTTGACACAAGAGCTACCACGTGCTGCATTGATGAAAAAGCAATACCAGGCACTGCGCTTGAAAAGAACCCATTCCTGGTACATTTCAGCGGAATCACCTCAAAAACCACCGCTGATAAGAAATTAAAAGGCGGAAAAATGACAATCGGGGACAACACTTTCAGGATCCCCTACACATACGCCTTTGAGATGAAGCTTGGAGACGACATCCAGATGATAATTGGGTGCAATTTTATAAGAGCTATGCATGGGGGAGTAAGGATCGAAGGAAACATTGTTACTTTTTACAAAAATCTGACAACAATAGATACCCTTCCATATGCCCCTGTAGTAATGGCAATCGAAGAACTGGATCTGGAAGAAGATGACTACATTCATATCCAAGAGGCTGTATACTTCTCGGCCCAACCACAAAGAAGTGAAGAAAAGTTCAGGGCCTAGTTCGGGAATCTACTGAATAGACTCAAGGCCCAGGGATATATTGGAGAAAATCCTCTCCAACATTGGGGGAAAAACAGAATCACTTGCAAACGGGAAATCAAGAACCCCAACCTGACCATTGAAGACAAGCCCATTAAGCACCTGATGCCACGGACTAAGGAATCATTCTCGAGACATATTCAGGCATTACTGGACCTTGGAGTAATAAGGCCCAGCAAGAGCAGACACAAGACGACAGCGATAATAGTCAACTCTAGAACCACGATTGATCCTGTGACAGGTCTAGAGAAGAAGGGCAAAGAACGAATGGTCTTCAATTACCGTAGGCTGACATCACGGAAAAGGATCAGTACAACTTACCCGGGATAAACACCATCCTGAAGAAGGTCAGTAATAGCAAAATTTATTCTAAATTTGACCTTAAATCTGGCTTTCATCAAGTTGCGATGCACCCGGACTCAATAGAATGGACCGCATTTTGGGTCCCGGATGGGCTATACGAGTGGCTGGCTATGCCATTCGGACTGAAGAATGCCCCCGCTATCTTCCAAAGAAAGATGGATGATTGCTTTAAGGGTACGGAACAATTCATAGTAGTCTACATTGATGACATTTTAGTATTCTCTGAGAATGAACAGGACCATGCTAAGCACCTGGCGGTCATGCTGGAAATCTGCCAAAAGAATGGGCTGGTACTAAGCCCAACAAAAATGAAGATTGGAGTCCAAGAAATTGAATTCCTTGGAGCAGTATTGGGAAATTCCAAAATCAAGCTCCAACCACATATCATCAAGAAAATCATGGAATTCAACGAGGATGATCTGACAACAAAGAAAGGACTCAGAGCATGGCTGGGTATTCTGAATTACGCGAGAAATTACATACCCAACCTTGGGAAGCTCCTAGGACCACTATACTCAAAGACTAGCCCAACAGGAGAAAAAAGAATGAATGACTAAGACTGGAAGCTGGTCAAGGAGATCAAGAGGAAGGTTCAGAACCTTCCAGACTTGGAAGTACCCCCCGAAGAGTGTTTCATAATTCTAGAAGCTGACGGATGCATGGAAGGATGGGGGGGTATATGCAAATGGAAAAAGAAAAAGAATGACCCGAAAAGTTTCGAGAGGGTCTGTGCCTATGCTAGTGGAAAATTCAGCCCAATTAAGTCCACAATTGATGCTGAAATCCACACAGTAATGAAGACTCTGGAGGCCTTAAAGATCTATTTTCTGGACAAGAAAGAGATCTTGATCAGGACTGATTGTCAAGCTATCATCAGCTTCTTCAACAAATCAGCCCAAAACAAACCATCAAGGGTCAGATGGATGGCCTTCGTAGACTACATCACTGGAAGCGGCCCAGAAGTCCACTTCGAGCATATTGAAGGGGTCAATAACATTCTTGCTGATTCCTTATCTAGGCTAATCAATGTTTTAATCCATATAGAATGGCCGAACGAACAACTACTTCTCGTGACTGGAGCCATTCAGGAGCTTCAGGAAAAGCTGGACCAAAAGGCTGCCACATTCCTGAACCACATGGTCCAAAAAATGACCTGGTCAACCAATACCACGCCGAGCTCATCAACCTCAGAGTACAAGGAGGAGGTGGAATCGCACTCGACAAAGTGGACACCTTAGAAAGAAGACTCGGCCAAATTCAAAAGGAAGCCGCCCGACAAGCCTGCAAAGCATTACAACGGTACCGGGATATCCACTCACTTAAAGTGGAAGAGTACCGGCGGTGAAGCGGTGGAAAGGACAACTGGTATAAAGACTGGCTACCAGTTGTCACGCAACAATAGGAGCAACTGGAAAGTGCCTTAGCACTAACCAGAGATACCGCCCAAAGGACGCCAGGCTTCAGCATCTAAGGACAAGGTGGGTCCCGAGAGGAGCTAGAGCGCACTTAATAAAGATTTCTTTTGAGCTGAGCCTCGGGGAGCCGCTCAAAGAAAAGAATAATTGTACAGGCACACCCAGTTGGGTACCCCTAGGGTTTTTAGGAAAACATGGGCCCTCATGGTTTTGCGCCCTTGGTTTTGAAAAGGCACATTAGCTGGCTCAGGAAAGGATGTCGATGGGGGCTAATGACCACCCGATCCTCTTCTCAGTTTCGGCTATATAAGGCCTTAGTTAGTGTCTTGCAAGAGAGGCAGTCGACCACTGAAGTCTTACTTGAGCTTAAAAGGGAGTTCCTAGTCTTTCTGTAAGCATTTTGCGCTTTCTTTCTAGTTCTTTGTGTGCATCATTTCTTACAAATGCACTAGAAGACGCATGCCGCGCATTTCCAGTCCTTCTTTGAATTGTCGCCATGAGTATACTCCATGAGTGTGTTCAAACCAGTCAAACCACTGTATAGCATCCCCTTCAAGATGTATAGCTGCAATTTCCACCATAGATGCGTCCACGGTTTTGTGGTTCCAAAAATATCGCTCCGCACGCAAGATCCAACCAATCAGGTCTCCTTCTTCCCATCTAGGGAAGTCCACCCTCATACGTGGATAGTTGAGGTCAGTCATAGAACCTCCCTGTTGGAACCCTTGTAGATTCTAAGCTTGGGGTTGATCTCTTTAGGGGATCGGCCTCCTGGAACTCTATAGGAGTTCCTTCTTCCAAGTTACTGCTTAAAGGCTGCAGAAAATATTTATCTATTGCTTATCAAAAGAGGATGAATACATGACTATTTATAGGGTTTCTACCCTAACTCCTAATAGAACCTACTCCTCAAGTAAGACTTCTACTCAAGACTCTTACTCAAGTAAGACTTCTACTCAAGACTCTTACTCAAGTAAGACTTCTACTCAAGACTCTTACTCAAGTAAGACTTCTACTCAAGACTCTTACTCAAGTAAGACTTCTACTCAAGACTCTTACTCAAGTAAGACTTCTACTCAAGACTCTTACTCAAGTAAGACTTCTACTCAAGACTCTTACTCAAGTAAGACTTCTACTCAAGACTCTTACTCAAGTAAGACTTCTACTCAAGACTCTTACTCAAGTAAGACTTCTACTCAAGACTCTTACTCAAGTAAGACTTCTACTCAAGACTCTTACTCAAGTAAGACTTCTACTCAAGACTCTTACTCAAGTAAGACTTCTACTCAAGACTCTTACTCAAGTAAGACTTCTACTCAAGACTCTTACTCAAGTAAGACTTCTACTCAAGACTCTTACTCAAGTAAGACTTCTACTCAAGACTCTTACTCAAGTAAGACTTCTACTCAAGACTCTTACTCAAGTAAGACTTCTACTCAAGACTCTTACTCAAGTAAGACTTCTACTCAAGACTCTTACTCAAGTAAGACTTCTACTCAAGACTCTTACTCAAGTAAGACTTCTACTCAAGACTCTTACTCAAGTAAGACTTCTACTCAAGACTCTTACTCAAGTAAGACTTCTACTCAAGACTCTTACTCAAGTAAGACTTCTACTCAAGACTCTTACTCAAGTAAGACTTCTACTCAAGACTCTTACTCAAGTAAGACTTCTACTCAAGACTCTTACTCAAGTAAGACTTCTACTCAAGACTCTTACTCAAGTAAGACTTCTACTCAAGACTCTTACTCAAGTAAGACTTCTACTCAAGACTCTTACTCAAGTAAGACTTCTACTCAAGACTCTTACTCAAGTAAGACTTCTACTCAAGACTCTTACTCAAGTAAGACTTCTACTCAAGACTCTTACTCAAGTAAGACTTCTACTCAAGACTCTTACTCAAGTAAGCTCTTACTCAAGTAAGACTTCTACTCAAGACTCCTAATAAGACTCCTACTCAAGACTCTTACTCAAGTAAGACTTCTACTCAAGACTTCTAACAGGACTCCTACTCAAGACTCATATTCCTTTACAACTCCTAATTCTTCTTTAAGAAATAACCTCCAAACCCTAGCTGGCCTCTTCACCTCTTTAATAAGGGTTGGCTTAGGTAGAATTTACATGAATGCCCCTATCAATTAGGACTCTCCTAGCTAGAGTCCTAACAGACCCGCCCTCTTCAAATCAGCCTTGTCCTCGAGGCTGACGATTCATGAATTCTAGGAATTTGATCTTCAAGTCGTCATAGTTCTCCCAAGTGATATCTTCTATCGCTAGATTCACCCACTATATTAGTACTTCAGTAGTGGGTCGTTGTCGTCGAGTCACGATCTATCAATCAATAATGGCACTCAACTGGGTCTGGAGGTCTCCTTGGGTAGTCATATTTAGTGGGTAGCTTTGGGCTATCTCCAGGCACTTGTTTATCACTTCCGTCTGGTCGTCAGTTTGTGGGTGATACACAATACTCCTTTTCAATTTAGTGCCCTATATATCGAATAACTCTGTCCAAAATCTACTCGTGAAGATGCAAGTAGAATTTGGCACAAGCACAATGCGTCCCTTATAACGTAACTTTTTTGAGTCCCAATTGTAATGAGCCATAGAGTTTAGTGCTTCCTCCAATTTTTTTATAATCTTACTAGCCTCTGGATCTTCTTGCCATTCCATCTTAATATCCTTAAGGAAGTTGAGCTTGCTCAGGTAGTGAAACGACCGAAAATTCAGCTTGCTCGGGTAGTTGTGAAAGAGCATCTACAACAACATTCTCTTTCCCCTTTTTGTAAGTTATTTCATAATCAAATCTAAGAAGTTTTGTTACCCATTTTTGTTGCTCAGGGGATAATATCTTTTGCTCCAAAAAGTGCTTGAGGCTTTTATGATTAGTTTTAATTTGAAATCGTCAACCGATCAAGTAGGGTCTCCACCTCGTTGCTGCACGCACAATGGCGAGCATCTCCTTATCATATGTTGACATATTTTGAAGGGAGGGAGATAATGCCTTGCTAGTGTATGCGAGTGGTCGACCATCTTACATAAGAATGGCTCCAATTTTGACTCCAAATGCATCGGCCTCAATAATGAAGGGTCGACTGAAATCTGGTAGTGCTAGCACCGGCGTCGTCGTCATGACTGCCTTAAGTTTGTCGAAGGCAGCGGAGGCTTTGTCCGACCATTGGAAAGCATGTTTTTTCAGCAAGGAAGTAAGTGGTGCACTAATATTTCTATAATTTTTCATGAACTTGCGATTGTAGCCTATTAAACCGAGAAAGCCACGTAGCAATTTTATGTTCCACGAGGTCAGCCAATTATGCATTGCTCCAATTTTGGAGGGGTCCACTGCTACACCTTCCTCTGATATGATATTCCACCTTCTGGTGAAGAATGCAAAAATTCGTAGTGGTCGTTGTATGTTCGAAAGGTGATTTTCGATACGTCTTCTTTGCATACTCATATTTGATGATACCCGGATCGAAGGTCCAGCTTTGTGAAGATTTGTGCTCCCTTTCATCTTGCAATTCATCTGCTATTGGAATAGGGTATTTGTCCTTGATGGTTATGCCGTTGAGGGTTCGGTAATCAATGCACATTCGCCATGTTTCGTCCTTCTTTTGTACGAAGAGTATCGGTGAAGAGTAGGGGCTGCAACTTGGCCGAATAACTCCTATTTCGGGCATCTCTTTTACAATCCTTTCTATTTCATCATTTTGCAGATATGAATGCTGATATAGCCAAGTATTTACAGGAGGTTTGCCCAAAAGAATTGGTATACAATGATCATGCCGACGGGCAAGAGGTAGGTTGTGCGATTCGTCAAATATATCTGAAAATTTAGCAAGCAAAGGAAGTAGGTTTAGATCTTCAAATTCTATTGGCTCTCCCTTAGTTTGCTGCTCAAGTTGTACCAAAAAGCTATTGCACGCTTTATACAAAACCTTCTCTATTTGTTGTGTGCAAATCATCATTACGTCGCCCCCACGTTTCCCATGTAGAATCACTTGTTTCCATTTACTGTAAAATCTCAAAATTAGTTTAATAAAATTCCAGGAAACATCACCTAATATTGTCAACCATTAAATTTAAGCATGGCCTCATGATCATCAAGAGGGAGGAGGAAGAAATCTGTAATTATCTCTTGGTCCTGCAGTAACAGTTTCTCTCGCGGGCGCCAACGATCACACTTCAGAATCTGTTTGTCAGTGAACTTGACGTCAAACCTATTGTAATACTCGATAGGTAAGGCCATCTGGACAGCAACTTTACTATCTAAGAAGTTATTAGTGCTACCCGTGTCGATGAGAATAGTGATCAATTGTTGTTTGAGACGGCCTTCAACTTTTATCGTTTGCGGGTTTGAGTAGCCAGCTCGTGCATGTACCATAACTTCGGTCGATTGTGGCTCTTCTTATGCATCTTCTTTTTCATTATCAAGGCTCTCTTCTAGATGTTCAATGACCTCTTCTTCTACTGGTTTAATCATAAGAAGTCTCCCTTTTCTACAATAATGCTCGCGGCTCCACGACTCATCGCGGTGCCAACATAACTCCTTTGTAGATCGCTCCCAAAGTTCTTCTCTTGTCATCATTTTTGGTGCAAGGACTTGATTGATAGTAGGGGGGTGAGGGAAGCATTGCTGGTCGAGAAGCGATCCTAGTCCTCCGGGCTTCATGGTTCAATTGCTCCTCTTGATGTCGTGCGAAAGAGATGGCTGCCATAAGCATGTATAGTTGTCGTGCTTTAACTTCTCCCCGGATCTTCAGCTTCAAGCCCTCAATGAAGGTCCCCAATAGTTGTTTTTGAGACCAATCACTAGTTTAATTAGATAACCTTTCAAACCTAGTTTTGTACTCCTGAATGGTAGAGGTTTGTCGGATCTTTACTAGTTGTTCATCAATGTTCTCGTAATCGGTTGGTTCGAAGCGGATCAATAGTCTTTCTTTGAATTGTCGCCATGAGAGGACTCCATGAGTATATTTAAACCAGTCAAACCACTGTATGACATCCCCTTCAAGATGTATAGCTGTAATTTCCACCATAGATGCATCCGCAATTTTATAATACCAAAAATATCGCTCCGCACGCGAGATCCAACTAATCGGGTCTCCTTCCCATCTAGGGAAGTCCACCCTCATGCGTGGATAGTTGGGGTCGGTCATAAAGCCTCCCCTCTCTTGGAAGTCATCATCTCTTCGGGCTTGGTTCGATTGGTTAGAGCTCTCTCCTTGATGTGATTTCTTCATGCTTGGTGGTCGGCCCAAACTGAGTTTGGTAAAGAGAATCCGAATCTTATCCTCCATTCGCGCCTCCAAGGCTTCGAATTTAGCATTGATTGCCTCCATAGATGCCATAGTATATGTCTCTAAATATGTGATGTTAAGATCTTTCTTTTGTTGTCGGGTTAAAGGCAAGTATAGGTTGAGAGAAGTGATGGTCGAAAGGGTTGGTGGATTGGTGGATGTAGTCTGCGGTTTAGGCTTGTTTTGTGATTGTTTTGGGTGAAGTTTGAGGGTGTGATTTGGTGGAGTTTTAGGGCTATGGATGAATGTTTTAGATCTATGGTAGATGGCAGCAAAGGTTTGATAGAAATCAGTGGAAGTTTGCTGCAGAATTGTGTTGTCTTGTAAAAGTAGAATTGTCGTCAAAGAAACAATGGTTTCTCAATGAAATTTTCACCAAAACCTTAAGAGATTTAGAAGGAATTGAATGCAAAATCTCAGTTTATATGATAGCAAGGATGTCTAATTTAATGAAGAAAATTTCAGCAGTATTAGCAAACAAATTGGTGCAAGTTGTAATAGCAAAATTCTTGTTGAAAAATTTCAGTGGTTTGCGACGAAAATTTGCAGCAACACATAATCATTTTTTGAGATAAATTCTTCAATAGATCAATCTTAGATGGAAGCCAAGATGATCTATGAAGTATATAAGAAATTTTGTTCCAAAAGATTGCAAATAGATCGGTTAAGGCAAAAATGTGCGGCTGAAATTTTCTACAGCACAGATTTTCAATTGTAGCAAATTGGACATAAAAGATCAGTGGTTTATATTAGAATTTTTTGATGAAACAAAAGGGAAATCTACTATTAGGAAGTGTCAAAGCTATCATAAAAATTTCATAGAGATTTGGACAGAAAAATCATAGTAGCAAGATCAAACAAACTGTGCTCTATGGTTGGAATTTTACAATGCAGATTTTCAAGTATAGCAGATTAGACGTAAAAGATCAATAGTTTATATTAAGAATTTTTTGACAAATCCAAAGAGAAATCTGCTGTTAGGAAGTTTCAAAATTGGTATAAAAATTTCGTAGAGATTTGGATAAAAAAATAAAGTAGCAAGATCAAACAGACTATGCTATGCGGTTGGAATTCTACAATGTATCTTTTGTCGTAGAGATGAAAACTTTGCGATGAAAAGTTTATGCAGAAATATAGGAACAATTTTTTTTATTTTTGAATAAGGATAACTAAATTGCAGCAGCAGTAAGGTACGAAACCAGAACCTGTTGCAATTCATGGAGAGATCAAAGAATAATCCACGGTGGTAGAGATGACGGTGGAATTTGGCGACGATCTTTTAAGCAATTGTGGGAATTGCTTTGGGTGGCCGTGGAGAGATGATTGATGGCTGTGGAAGGGCAGTGAGACACCAAGAACACTGCTCTGATACCAAGTGTTAGAACCCTTACAGATTCTAAGCTTGGGGTTGATCTCTTTAGGGGATCGGCCTCCTGGAACTCTATAGGGGTTCCTTCCTCCAAGTTGCTGCTCAAAGGCTGCAGAAAATATTCATCTATTACTTATCAAAAGAGGATGAATACATGACTATTTATAGGGTTTCTAAACCCTAACTCCTAATAGAACTCCTACTCAAGACTCTTACTCAAGTAAGACTTCTACTCAAGACTCCTAATAGGACTCCTACTAGAGACTCTTACTCAAGTAAGACTTCTACTTAAGACTCCTAATAGGACTCTTACTCAAGACTCCTATTCCTTTACAACTCCTAATTCTTCTTTAAGAAATAACCTCCAAACCCTAGCCGGCCTCTTCACCTCTTTAATAAGGGTCGGCGGAGGTAGGATTTACATGAATGCCCCTATCAATTAGGACTCTCCTAGCTAGAGTCCTAACACTCCCCTCTCTTGGAAGTCATCTCTTCGGGCTTGGTGCGATTGGTTAGAGCTCTCTCCTTGATGTGATTTCATTGGGCTTAGTGGTCGGCCCAAACTGAGTTTGGTAAAGAGAGTCCGAATCTTATCCTCCATTCGTGCCTCAAAGGCTTCAAATTTAGCATTGATTGCCTCCTTAGATGTCATACTATATGCCTCCAAACCTGTGATATTAAGATCTATCTTTTGTTGTCGGGTTAAAGGCATATATAGGTTGAGAGAAGTGATGGTCGTATGGGTAGGTGGATTGGTGGATGTAGGCTGCGATTTAGGCTTATTTTTGGCTATTTTGGGTGCAGTTTGAGGGTGTGGTTTGGTGAAGTTTTAGGGCTGTGGATGAAAGTTTTAGATCTGTAGTAGATGGCTGTTGTAATTCTCGAGGAGATCGAAAGATGATCTGCGGTGGTGAAGATGACGGCGGGATTTGGTGACGATCTTTTAAGCAATTGTGGGAATTGCTTTGGGCGACTGTGGAGGGATGATGGATGGCTGTGGAAGGGCAGCGAGACACCAAGAACGCTGCTCTGATACCAAGTGGTAGAACCCTTGCAGATTCTAAGCTTGGGGTTGATCTCTTTAGGGGATCGGCCTCCTTGAAACTCTATAGGGGTTCCTTCCTCCAAGTTACTGCACTAAGGCTGCAGAAAAGATTCATCTATTGCTTATCAACAAAGGATGAATACATGACTATTTATAGGGTTTCTAAACCCTAACTCCTAATAGGACTCCTAATCAATTAAGACTTCTACTCAAGACTCCTAATAGGACTCATACTCAAGACTCCTATTCCTTTACAACTCCTAATTCTTCTCTAAGAAATAACCTTCAAAGTCTAGCCGGCCTTTTTACCTCTTTATTAGGGGTCAACTTAGGTAGGTTTACATGATTGTCCCTCTCAATTAGGACTCTCCTAGCTAAAGTCCTAAAAGGGCGACTGCGGGAGACCTTTTGTGTCTTGCAGTTCAAGGCATAATCTAGTACCTTGAATCTCTGTTCCTCTTCTACCTCTCGAGGAAAAGAGGGGGAAGGCGATGGGCCAAATCCTTGGAAAAAGAAACTCCAAGAAAACTTCTGCTTTTTTTTTTCATAAGTAAAAGGAAATTGATTTTGTATAAAGTTTCTACAAATAGCTTTGTCTATACAAGTTATAGATGAAGCTAGGTAACTCGTAGAGTACTCATGCGGTAGTTATGACTACACATGCTGTAGACTATAACTCTTAACTGTGGTCAACAAATAAAATGTAAAGTCCAGATATGCCAAGATTTCCTGTGGGTACAGCTTTTAACATCATGCCCAAGATCTTTAGCTAATAACAAAATTAAATTTAATAAAAATATCTTTTTCTCTTCGTGTAAAGTGCTCCATTTTGAGATCGTTCTCTATACATGATCTTGAGTCTCTAATAATTCCTATCAAAAGCTGAGCATTGTTTATGTGTTGATACTCAAAGATTCTGTTACATCTTTGATATGGAAGGAGATTCTCCAGCGATTCGAACTCATTAGAATGCCGCAACCAAACTTGCATCAAGAATTAGGTGACCTCATGCAATATTTTTCAAGAAAAGGGCCTCTTACATAATTGACGAAGGTTATATTCAGATGCGCTATTTGTTGGATGTGGAAGGAAAGATGTAGCAGAATCTTTGAGTGTCAACACACAAACAATGCTCAGCTCTTGACAAAGATTATTAAAGACTCAAGATCATGTATGGAGAACGATCTCAAAATGGAGCACATTACATGAAGAGAAAAAGATATTTTTATCAAATTCAATTTTGCTATTAGCTAAAGACCTTGGGCATGAAAAGCTATACCCACAGGAAATCTTGGCATATCTGGACTTTACATTTTATTTGTTGGCCATAGTTAAGAGTTATAGTCTACAGCATGTGTAGTCATAACTACCGCATGAGTACTCTACGAGTTACCTAGCTTCGTCTATAACTTGTATAGACAAAGCTATTTGTAGAAACTTTCCATAAAATCAATTTACTTTTACTTATCAAAAAAAAAAAGATTCTGTTACATCTTTCCTTCCACATCCACAAAATAGCGCATCTGAATATAACCTTTGTCATTTGTGTAAGAGGCCCTTTTTTTGAATAATATTACATGAGGTCACCTAATTCTTGATGCAAGTTTGATTGCGGCATTCTATTGAGTTTGAATCGCTGGAGAATCTCCTTCTATATCTATTTAGTATAGTCACAAGCAAAATAGAGATGGTCAATAGTTTCTTCTTGTTGCATGCAAAGGGAGCATCGGTTAACATGATAGATACCTCTTCTTTTCATGTTGTCTATTGTAGGTAGTTTATTCAGAAGGGCCTGCCGTATACAAATCGATTCCTTTGAAAGATACCTAGCAGAAACCCATTGTGACCATAAGGAACATTTGTTTTGCAAAAGGTCCCCTAATTGCTTTACCAAACATGCTTTATTCCAATCTCTAGTATTTCTCAGGTTCAGCCCCCCTTCATCTTTCGGTTTGCAGATGCTGTCCCAATTTACCATATGTATTGTCTTATCATTTGTGTCATTCTAGAAGAAGTTCATTAATAACCGTTCAATATCTTAGAGAAATCCAACATGCAGAAGAAATGCATTAGACCAATATATAGAGTAAGAGTACAACACCGAACGGATGAGTTCAAGTCGTCCTGCTTTTGAAAGAAGCCTATTTTTTCAGGAGAAAATTTTGTTCTTTATTTTTTGCAGGATAGGCTGACAATGGGTTTTGTGAATGCCAGTGGATATGAGTGGGAGACCCAGATATGTAATTGGCAGATTTTCTTCACTAACCCCTAGGGTATGTGCAATAACGTCTTTGTCTTGGCAAGTTGGGTGAGAAAAAATGTATTTCACACTAAATACACTTCTCTTAGCAAGGTGTGCTTGGTGATCATCGACAGCGGCAGCTTTGAGAATGTTGTATCTTTGGAGATGGTGCAGAAGCTTAAGTTGGACACCATACCTCATCCACATCCATACCAGTTATGTTGGCTACAGAAAGGAAATGACATCAATGTAACTAAAAGATGTTTAGTTTCATTTTCTATTGGCAAGTATTATAAAGATGAAATATGGTGTGGTGTTGCTCTTATGGATGCATGTCATTTGCTGTTGGGATGACCTTGGCATTATGATAGAAGGGTGTTGTATGATGGCTATAAACATACTTATTCTTTTAAGGTGAATGAAAAGAAGATTATCTTAGCTCCATTACAACCATCTGAAATCAGTGCACCAAAGAAGAAAGTTAGCACTTTTATGTCCTGTGGTGAATGTAAAGGTGAATTAGACAAGGGTGGTCATATTATGGCTCTAGTAGTAGTAGAGAAAAATGAACAACACAAGGAGACACCAGTAATCATGAAACAAATCCTGGAAGAATTTGAAGATGTTATACCAGAAGAGATTCCACATGGCCTTCCACCCTTGACAGACATCCAACATTACATTGATCTCATTCTAGGGGCTATTTTACCTAATAAGGCAGCATATAGAATGAGTCCCAAGGAGCATGAAGAACTTCAAAGGCAAGTTAATGAATTGGTGAAAAAAGGATTAATTTGGGAGAGCATGAGTCTTTGTGCGGTTCCAACCTTATTGGTGCCTAAGAAAGATGGTTCTTGGAGAATGTGCATGGATAGTCGAACCATCAACAAAATCACAATGGACTATCGCTTTCCTATTCCAAGGTTAGATGATTTACTTGATCAACTGTGTGGTGCTTATATTTTCTCTAAAATTGATTTGAGGAGTGGCTATCACCAAATAAGAATGAGGCTCGGAGATGAGTGAAAAACAACATTTAAAACTAGAGAAGACTTATATGAATGGTTGGTTATGTCATTTGGGCTATCTAATACTCCTAGCACCTTCATGAGATTTATAAATTACATACTTAAGCCATGCATTGGAATATTTATTGTAGTTTATTTTGATGACATATTAGTGTACAACAAAAGCAAAGAGGAGCATATGAATCATCTGAAAGAGATCTTTCTTATTTTGAAGCAGCAAAAAAGCTTTATGCTAATCTAAAGAAGTGTGATTTCTTTACTTCTAATGTGGTGTTTTTGGGGTACGTTGTTTCAAAAGATGGAATCATGATGGATCAAAGTAAGGTAGAGGCTATTCTCAATTGGTCGACACTTGCTTCATTGCATGATGTGAGGAGTTTCCATGGCTTAACTTCATTTTATAGAAGATTTATCAAGGGTTTCAGCTCTATTGTCGGTCCAATCACCGAATGTCTGAAATGTGATAAATTTAAATAGACTAGTGAAGCTAATGATGCTTTTGAGCTTTTAAAAAGAAAGGTGACCAAAGCTCCTATCTTAGTTCTACCAAATTTTGACAATGTGTTTGAAGTTGAATGTGATGCATCTAATATGTGAATTGGTGTTGTTTTGAGTCAAGATGGAAAGCCCATTGCATTTTTTAGTGAAAAACTGAATGATACAAGAAAGAAATACTCTACTTATGATAAAGAGTTTTATGCGATTTATCGAGCTTTGTCTCATTGGAGTCAATATCTTCTTGCCAAAAAGAAAACATGGCAAGACGACTGTAAGACGATTGGAGATTTCCTTCTTTCCTCTCGAGAGGCGGAACAGAGGAGGAGAGAGGACTGCTCCTCTTCTTCTAGTCGCCGGTGATGCCATCCTTGGAGGAGGTAGGTGACCGGAGAGAGGACCGCTCCTCTTCTTCTTCTTCTTGTAAAACTCCAGGAAGAAAACTTCTGCGAGAGGGAAGAAGCGGCGAAAAGAACAGATCTGCTCTCCTTCTTGCTCGAATAGAGGAGAGGTTTCTCTTCGATGCTGCAGGATTCACATTCTAATTAGAAGCAAGGCAATAATCATTCTTGGGTTCATCGGTGAAGGGAGGAAGCGGACAGTGATCAATTCCACCGTCTGGTCTTCTTTGTAGAAGGAAGCAAGATCTCTGTGCTGTCAAGGAGAGAAAGTGGTGCTCGAAAGGGAGAAACTGTCTCTGCACCGCCCCCTTTCCCCTACTCTCCTTCTTCCTCTTCTCATCGGGGAAAAGGGGCTCGGCGAGTGATTCTTTCTAGCGGAGGTGAGGCTGCAACCAGACAAATCGGGGACGCTCTGCTCTTTCAAGATCAAAAACTTTCTTCCTCTTCTCATCAGAGAAACGGGGCCTAGTGGAGGGTGGAGTTGTCGCGCGGCTCGGAGGGGCTTCATCGCTGGACGACGGCGGCGGCGAGCTTCGAGGAAAGGGGTGACTTTTGGAGACCTGCGAGATCGAATAGAAAGAATAGAAGAGGAGAAAGCTTGCCATAAAAACAGGGAGGAAAGGAAACTTCATGAAAACTTCTACGAGGGGAAGAAAGAAGCGGTGAACAAATATGCTCTCCTTCTTCCTCTTGTGCGAACAAGAGGAGAGGTTTCTAGAGTTGGGGAAACTGCTCGCATTGGAGAAGAAAGGCATCGCAATGGGCATCTTCTCCGAACGCTTATATGATGGCTGTTTCTGCTCAATTGTCCAGCAAGATCGGAGAAGGAGGTGCATCCCTTACTCCGATCCTGTTTCTGCTCGGTGCAGCCCTCTACTCTCCCTCTTCCCTCTTCTCATCAGTGAAAAGAGGAGAGGTCGGTTCTCTCTGGCTCTGTTCGGTGGAACAGAGTTCTTTGTGAAGGAGAGTTCCTTCTTATAAAATAAAAAAAAGAGGAGGTTCGGGACATGGCAGCTACGACCTCTGAATCTAGTGACAGTGATAGGAGGGTAGATTTGACGGTGAGGCACCCTGCCCATACATCTCAAGTTGCTCCTCCACTACCTTCTTTCCGGCGAGATGTTCCTTCGATGAAGCAGCATCAAAGTAGATCGAGGCCTCCTGGTCTCATTTCTAGTGACCCTCGGCCTTAGACTAACCTCTTCAAGGCTCCAGTTGGAAGTCCGATTCTCAGCTTGGATTTCTTCACTCCAGAAGTTTAGGCTGATAAAAAGATTGCTGTGTACGAGACCGCTAATTCCGCAGAACTAATTGAAACATGGTCTATGGCTATTGTTGGCTATGTGGTATGACTCAAAACATCCCATTTCCCACTATCCTCATTTATCAAAACTAGATGGGAAACATCAACATTTGTTCTTCATATGCTGGAAAACGGTTTCTTTGTTTGCAAGCTATACTCTGAAGAAGATTTACAATGGGTCCTCGAAGGATTCTGGACTATTCGCGTACACCCAATGATTCTACGACGTTGGTCTCCTGATGTTCGTTTGGAGTTAGATAGCCTACAATCTATTCCTTTATGGGTATCCTTTAAAGGCCTTCCTCTACATCTTTGGAGTCGACGCTTTATTGCAAAGTTATGCAGCACTTTGGGATAGCCACTCTACATTGACAAAGCAACAGCTGCACAGACGAGATTAGCATTTACCCGAGCATGTGTATTAGTTTCTTCCGATGAAGATCTCCCAAATGAGGTTTTTTATCATGATCTTAAAGGGAACACTCGTAAGGTACATGTCTCAACAACAAGGCGAGCCTCCTCCAGTGGTAGTAGAATCGGTGGTGACAAAGATGAGTGAGCATTCCAACTTGCAGGGATAGCGCCATAGAGAAGACAAATCAGAAACTTTATCTCTCCCTATTATGTCAGAGCCTTCCACAACAGAAGTTTCCCATGGTACTCGTAGACAAGAGAAGCAGAAGTTGGAAACTTCATCTCTTACTATATTATTGGATCCATCCACAACAGGAAGGATATTCTGTCACAACAAACTCAAGCCCAAACAAACCTTGTCAGTAAGGATATTATGTCTCAACTATCCCATGCCCCAACAAATCATACTAACCAGAATATTACGCCTCAACAATCAGACTACTTGACTCAAGGTACAAAGTTTAAATATTTGATAGCTGTGGATGAAGTAGATAAATATAGAAAGAAAGCCTTAAAAGGTAAAGATAATATGCGGGAGGAAAATGCAAAACCTAAGGATAAGAAAAAGGAAGGTACTATCCATTCAAAGTCGTAGGATGAACACCTTACTTCATCTCTTACTTCCTTTTCCATTTGTTTTTTCTGATGAAAATAATCTGCTGGAATGTTCGTGGACTTAATAAGCCTGAAAAATATCAGGAGCTCAACAGAACAATCAAGTCTGCCGCATGTGATATTGCTATTCTTGTGAAAAATGTTGGACGCAAAATTGTTTACCAATGACTCTAGTGAAACATTTAGTAGAATATGTGTCTTATGGCATCCTAACTCTATTAATGCTTGGATTATTTCTGCTACTGATCAATTCATTCATCTAAAGGTGGAGGACAAAAAGAATGGCTGTGAATTCAATTTCATTGGTATATATGCTTCAAACAATATGCAAGAAAGAAATATAGTATGGAATGATCTGACTAACATTGCAAATGACTGTCGTAATGTGCCTTGGATTGTTCTTGGTGATTTTAACACTGTTTGATATACAAATGAAAAAGTGGGGGGTAGAAAGCTTTCCGAAAGTCAGTTTCAAAGTTTCAATAATTACAGAGACACTGCCGCATTGATTGATATGAAATCAGTGGGAAATTGGCTCTCCTGGAGTAATCAAGGTGTTGCTAACAGGAAAATAATGGCTCGACTTGATAGGTGTTTGATTAATCAAGAATGGTTAATAGTTTACCTTGATTCACTTCTTGAGTATGATGCACCATTATTTTCAGATCATTCCTTAATGTATATACACGCAGATAAAGCAACACCTAGAGGCAAGAAACCATTTAGATTCTTGAACATGTGGAGTACATATCCTCAATTCCTCGATATTATCATATTAGCTTGGAATGTTAATACACATGGTTCGCCAACTTACATCTTATGTCAAAAGCTCAAAGCCTGTAAAGCAGCACTTAAGGAGTGGAATACAAATACATTTGAAAATATTAACACCCAGGTTCAAATTTGCAAAAAAGAACTAATGGAAATGCAGCATGAGCTATAACTTCAGCCCCAAGATGAGAATCTTATCTACAAAGAGACAGAAGCCAGAAATAACTTCATGCAATCCTTAAAGCAAGAAGAAAGTTTTGCAAAGCAGAAGTCTTGATAGCATTGGCTTACTCTAGGCGATTCCAATACTAAGTTTTTCTATGCTTCCATTGCTACTCGAAGGGCAGTTAATCGCATCAGAAAATGCAGAGACAAATATGGTAATCTTATTGAGAATTTAGATGAGGTTAAAGCATACACCGAGTGATTTTTTTATTCCTTACTCAATCAAACGATGAAACCTAATAACATTCAAGTGTAGCCAACTAGAAAGCTTGATACAGATGTCATTTCAATCCTCAATGCCCCAATTACAGATGATGGAATTGAAATAGTTGTCTTTAAGTCACCGAAGGACAAAAGCCCTGGTCCAGATGGATTTCCAACTGAATTTTACCAAACTGCATAGTCTATTGTTGGAAATGATGTGATTAAGGCTTGCCAACATTTTTTCTCTTCAGGTCATTTTCTTAGAGAGGTGAATTGCACTTTTATTTCCTTAATTCCCAAGAATACAAGGGCTGATTCACTGGAAAACTATCGACCCATATCATTATGCAACTTCATTTACAAGATCATCTCCAAAGTGTTGGCAAATAGAATGCAAAAGATAATACACAAGATCATTAGTCCTAATCAGGCAGCTTTTATTAAAGGGAGAAGTAATAATCAAAATATTATGCTTGCTAATGAACTTGGTCAAGGATCTGCACTCAAAAACAAAAGGGACGAAAATATGTTTTAAAGCTGATTTACGGAAAGCCTTTGATTCAGTCAATAGGAAATTTATCTATAAGATGCCAATTGATATGAATTTCCCACAGAAATGGGTTAATTGGATTCAAAGTTGCTTGGAAACTCCAAAGTTTTCGATACTCTTTAATGGCTCACCTATTGGCTTTTTTGGGAGCACGAATGGCATCCGACAAGGTGATCCACTCTCTCCATATCTCTTTACTATTGCAATGGAAGGACTTAGCTGTATGTTGGAATAGGTAGTCTCGAATGGTAGCATTAAGGTATCAAATGCTGGTTCTATTTACATATCACATATAACTTTTGCAGATGATTTACTTATATTTCTCTAGAATGATCCAACTTTAGTGAGGAACCTAGCTACTATTCTGAACAACTTTGGTATGATTTCTGGCCTTCAGTTAAATCATGCGAAAAGTAAAGTATATATGGGTCCTTGCATTGAGGATAAGGACTTTGTTGTACACACTCTAGGGGTTAGTGAGGGAAGTCTACTAGTTCCTTATCTGGGTCTCCCACTCATATCCACTAGTATTCATAAAACCCACTGTCAACCTATCCTGTAAAAAATAAAAAATATAATTTTTTCCTGGAAAAATAGGCTTCTATCAAAAGCAGGTCGACTTGAACTCATTCGTTCGGTGTTGTACTCTTACTCTATATATTGGTCTAATGGTTTTCTTCTGCCTGTTGGACTTATCCAAGATATTGAACGGATATTAATAAACTTCTTCTGGAATGACACAAATGATAAGGCAATGCATATGGTAAATTGGGACAACATATGCAAACCGAAAGATCAAGGGGGGCTGAACTTGAGAAATATTAGAGATTGAAATAAAGCATGTTTGGTACAATAATTATGGGATCTTTTGCAAAATAAATGTTCCTTATGGTCACATTGGGTTTCTGCTAGGTACCTTTCAAAGGAATCAATTTGGGAAATTTCAACAAGAACATATCACTCTACAGCTTAGAAAGAAATTTTAAAGAAAAGAAATTGGCTAATCAAACACATTTCTTATGCAATCTCTTCTGGAACTAGTACTAATATGTGGTACGATCCTTGGATAAATGGGAAGAGTATATTTCAATTATATGGTGACAGAGTATGAAAAGACATTGGGGTTCTCAAAGATTGAAAGGTTTCTGAGTTCATTGCTAACGGTACCTAGTGTCTCCCTAATCCTATTTCCCCTGAAATGTTATCACTTTGGCTGATTATCAAAGCTATTCCAATCAGGAATAACCCTTCAGATATACTTATTTGGCCTCATGACAATGGTAAATTTAGTGCTACATCCGCATGGAATCAAATTAGGTAAAAAAATAACAAGTGGATCCCAAGCAATTGGACATGGGATCGATCGGAATCACAGAGACATTCCCTATGTACATGGCAGGCCCTTCTTAATAAACAACCTACAATAGATAATATGCAGAAAAGAGGTATCTATCATGTTAACCGATGCTCCCTTTGCATGCAACAAGAAGAAATTGTTGACCACCTATATTTTGCTTGTGACTATACTAAATAGATATGGAATGAGATTCTCCAGCGATTTGAACTCAATAGGCTGCCGCAACCAAACTTGTATCAAGAATTAGACGACCTCATGCAATGTTTCTCAAGAAAAGGGCCTCTTACACAACTGGCAAAGGTTACTTTCAGATGTGCGATTTGGTGGATGTGGAAAAAGAGATGTAGAAGAATCTTTGAGTGTCAATACACAAATAATTATCAGCTCTTGATAGAGATTATTAGAGAGTCAAGATCAAGCATGGAGCATGATCTCAAAATGGAGCACTTTACCCGAAGAGAAAAAGATATTTTTATCAAATTTAATTTTGCTATTAGATCTTGAGCATGATGTTAAATGTTGTACCCACTAGTAGTCTTAGCATATCTTAACATATTGGCTACAGTTAGGAGTTAAAGTCCATAGCATGTGTAGTTATAACTACCACATGTGTACTCAATGAGTTACCTGACTTTATCTATGACTTGTATAGACAAAGTTATTTGTAGAAACGTTACATATAATCAATTTACTTTTACTTACCAAAAAAAATATATATATATCTTGTTGCCAAGCCATTTGTTCTATATTCTGATCATGAGGCATTAAAGTTCATTAATCACCAGCACAAGCTAAACAAGAGGTATGCAGCTTGGGTGGCGTGTTTGCAATCTTACAACTTTACAATCAAGCACAAATCTGGTATTCAAAATGTAGTTGCTGATGCATTGAGTAGAAAACATTCTTTATTATTAACAATGGAAGTCAAAGTGGTTGGATTCGAAACATTTAAAAATCTCTATGAGAATGATGTGGATTTCGGCTCAATATGGCAGAATTGTAAATCAGGTTCCTTTCAACAATTTTTTATCTTTGATGGTTTTCTTTTTCGAGCTAATGCTTTGTGCGTTCCATCTTGTTCTTTGAGACAAGTAAATCTAGCTGAAGCTCATGGTGGTGTTTTGGGAGGACATTTCGGTAGGGTCAAGACTCTAGCTCTTGTTCAATTAAATTTTTACTGGCCTAAAATATTCAGAGATGTGGATAGACATGTGAAGCGATGCCGATTGTGTCATTTGGTAAAACCAAGAAGTCAAAATTCTGGTTTGTACACTCCATTGCCAGTGCCAAATGCTCCATGGGAGAATGTGAGTCTTGATTTCACTTTGGGACTGCCAAGAACTCAAAGGAACAAGGATTCTATCATGGTTGTTGTTGACAGATTTTCAAAAATGTCTCACTTTGTTCTATGCAATAAATCAAATGATGCATCCAATATTGCTGATTTATATTTTAAGAAGATTATTAAATTACATGGTATTCCAAGAACTATAGCATCTGATTGAGATTCAAAATTTGTAAGTCATTTTTGGAGAACTCTTTGGAAGAAGCTAGGTACTTATTTGAATTTTAGCAGCTCGCATCATCCACAAACCGATGGGCAAACTGAGGTAACAAACAGAAGCTTGGGAAATTTGCTTAGAAGCTATATTGGAAAGAATATTAAGCAATGGGATGTCATTTTTCCACAAATTGAGTTTGTTTATAATCATTCTATGCATCATAGTATTGGTAAGAGTCCTTTTAAGGTAGTTTACGGTACTAATCTTGCTGGTCCTTTAGACTTAATCCCTCATTCTACAACAAAGCAATTTAGTAGAGATGCTGATGAAAGAGCTAAGCAAATAAACAAGCTGCATGAGGGTATGAAAGCAACCATTGAAAAGCAAAATGAGAGGTACATGCAAGCTGCCAACAAACACAGAAAACATGTGGAGTTTAATGCAGGTGATTTGGTCTGGATTCATCTAAGGAAGGAGAGGTTTCCACCGGGCAAATTTAGAAAACTAAAACCAAAGGCTGACGGTCCATTCAAGGTGCTTAAGAGAATTGGCAAAAATGCTTATGAGATTGAGCTACCTAAAGATTACGGAGTATCCCCAAATTTAATGTAGCTGATATAAGTCCTGTCCATAATCTTATTGACGAAACAAACAAGGACTTGAGGATAAGTCTTTTTCAACCAGGGGAGATTAATACGAGAGTATCTAATTTGCTACAATCTATTCATATGAACTATGCTGATAATATGATCATTTTTTAGCCAATAATATTGCCCTATAATCTTCAACTCAGTCAACTCAGATAAAATAGCTCATCCGCAAATTCCCTGCACAAAGATAAAGCTGTGTCATGGTGCTTTTCTTCATGGCTAAGAAATATATTAAAGGAGGTAGTTGGTAGCTGTAAAGTACTTAATTTTGAAATTCCCTATGCATGAAGGGTTGTTTCATGCACTAGTATTTATATTCATGTTTAGGGCTTAGAAAACTGAGGATATTGGCAGAAGCTCTCTTGAAGTGCTCCTTTAAGTGGTGAGTCTTCTGTTTTCAGTTCTGTATCCTTGTTTATTGTCATTAGGGTGGTGATCTTTTTGTATCCCTTTTGATTTTAAACTTGGTGGTGAGCTATTTTTCATTTTTATCAAAGTTTTGTCAAGAGTTCGTTCCTTGTCTTTTGTGATATTTTTTTTATAAGTAAAAGTAAATTAATTTTGTATAAAGTTTCTACAATTAGCTTTGTCTATACAAGTTATAAACGAAGCTAAGTAACTCGTAGAGTACTCATGCGGTAGTTATGACTATACATGCTGTAGACTATAACTCTTAACTATGGCCAACAAATAAAATGTAAAGTCTATATATGCCAACATTTCCTATGGGTACAACTTTTAATATCATGCCCAAGATCGTTACCTAATAGCAAAATTGAATTTGATAAAAATATTTTTTTTGATAAGTAAAAGTAAATTGATTTTGTGTAAAGTTTCTACAAATAGCTTTGTCTATACAAGTTTTAGACGAAGCTAGGTAACTCGTAGAGTACTCATGCGGTAGTTATGACTACACATGCTGTAGACTATAACTCTTAACTGTGGCCAACAAATAAAATGTAAATTCATATATGCCAAGATTTCCTGTGAGTATAGCTTTTCATGCCCAAGGTCTTTAGCTAATAGCAAAATTGAATTTGATAAAAATATCTTTTTCTCTTCATGTAAAGTGCTCCATTTTGAGATCGTTCTCCATACATGATCTTGAGTCTCTAATAATCTCTGTCAAGAGCTGAGCATTGTTTGTGTGTTGACACTCAAAGATTCTGCTACATCTTTCCTTCCACATCCACCAA
Organism: Musa balbisiana; assembly: GCA_004837865.1. Lineage (NCBI taxonomy): Eukaryota > Viridiplantae > Streptophyta > Magnoliopsida > Zingiberales > Musaceae > Musa > Musa balbisiana. The sequence goes on from CM017188.1 coordinate 31,070,946, forward strand.
ATAGCGCATCTGAATATAACCTTTGTCAATTGTGTAAGAGGCCCTTTTCTTGAAAAACATTGCATGAGGTCACCTAATTCTTGATGCAAGTTTGGTTGCGGCATTCTATTGAATTCGAATCGCTGGAGAATCTCCTTCCATATCAAAGATGTAACAGAATCTTTGAGTATCAACACACAAACAATGCTCAGCTTTTGATAGGGATTATTAGAGACTCAAGATCATGTATAGAGAACGATCTCAAAATGGAGCACTTTACACGAAGAGAAAAAGATATTTTTATCAAATTCAATTTTGCTATTAGCTAAAGATCTTGGGCATGATGTTAAAAGCTGTACCCATAGGAAATCTTGGCATATCTGGATTTTACATTTTATTTGTTGACCACAGTTAAGAGTTATAGTCTACAGCATGTGTAGTCATAACTACCGCATGAGTACTCTACGAGTTACCTAGCTTCATCTATAACTTGTATAGACAAAGCTATTTGTAGAAACTTTACACAAAATCAATTTACTTATGAAAAAAAAAAGCAAAAGTTTTCTTGGAGTTTCTTTTTCCAAGGATTTGGCCCATCGTCTTCCCCCTCTTTTCCTCGAGAGGTAGAAGAGGAACAAAGATTCAAGGTACTAGATTATGCCCTGAACTGTAAGACACAAAAGGTCTCCCGCAGTCGCCCTTTTAGGACTTTAGCTAGGAGAGTCCTAATTAAGAGGGACAATCATGTAAACCTACCTAAGTCGACCCCTAATAAAGAGGTAAAAAGGCCGGCTAGACTTTGAAGGTTATTTCTTAGAGAAGAATTAGGAGTTGTAATGGAATAGGAGTCTTGAGTATGAGTCCTATTAAGAGTCTTGAGTAGAAGTCTTAATTGATTAGGAGTCCTATTAGGAGTTAGGGTTTAGAAACCCTATAAATAGTCATGTATTCATCCTTTGTTGATAAGCAATAGATGAATCTTGAGTTAGGGAATGCTCCATTTTGAGATCGTTCTCCATACATGATCTTGAGTCTCTAATAATCTCTATCAAGAGCTGAGCATTGTTTGTGTGTTGACACTCAAAGATTCAGCTACATCTTTCCTTCCACATTCACCAAATAGCGCATCTGAATATAACCTTTATCAATTGTGTAAGAGGCCCTTTTCTTGAAAAACATTGCATGAGGTCACCTAATTCTTGATGCAAGTTTGGTTGTGTCACGCCCCCCGAATTTAATCCATTCAGGACGTGTGACCCTGTCTAAAATCAATAATATTATAATTCATCATCACAAATCAATCCAGGATCCAATCTAACATTTAAGGATACTAAGAACCATTCAAATCAATATTCACAATTTATAAACCTGTACGTTTCATAAATCATGCTCCACTTCACTTAGAGATTCATAAAATCCAAAGGCAACTCAACTAAACATCAACCACAACACAAATCCATATTCGTAGAAATATATACCATCACAAAAATATTATTCACCATGAGTTCATATACTTATACAACGTAAGCTTATCATTCCATAAACATGAGCAGTCCTTTAAACTTTTACAACACATAAGTATCAATATATCCTTAACATTACATCAGAAGTAAAGTATACTATACAACAAAAACCTATCAACCAACAAAGATTAGTCCAAAATCTTCTAGCCTTTCAGTGCTTCAACCCAATTCTAGCTTTTCAGTGTGTGACAAGCTACCCTGAAAAATTTATATAACAATGAGGTGAGCATAAAGAGCTCAGCAAGTGACTAACATATCCATGGCGGCAGAAGAAATTCAAGCAGGCTTAGTATCAAGACAACAAAATCAGAAATACAAGTGTTCATTTGAAATCATCTCATTTGGTATAAAAATCACAAAGGGTTTCCTCATTCGAAAACAAGCGTTAGACATAATAAAACGAGAAAGGAAATTGGAGCATTTCATTGGCAAAATAAGCATTTAGGCATGTATCAAATGGCACCTGAAGCATTTCAGTGTATATCAAAGGCGTAAGAGTGTTTGAGAGCATAACAATGACATACGAAACACTCCAAAGTATAACAAGTGAACCGAATAGTAAATACAAGCTTGTATGTCATTTTTGAGGTAGCATGCATTCCATTTTTTATCCAAAGCATAAATATAAACTTATTAGCAAAGCTTTGGATATCATATCAAAAACATAGAGGGTGCTGTGGGACCACATACATAATGTGATTCATCCATTTTAGGATGACCACCAAGCAAAAGTCTCCCACGTTTGGGAGCTCCATCCACCCACGTCTGAGTGAAGTCAATGGGGCTGGCAGAGCATCGCAGGCTCTATGCATAACTCCCTTTACCATTTTTGGAAAAGGTACACAATATCCCACAAGACACCAGAGTACAAAAGTGTAGTATGAACAATGACATTGGCATATATCAGAAGCACATGCGGAAACAACGGAAATATGCATGTGCCTTTATCAAACAAGGAAATGCCAACAAAACATTACATAATAAATTTCAAACATACAACAATTTCAGGATGAATAATACAAGAATTTTCAAAGGACTGCAAAAGAATTTAATAGAAATCAAACTTCCAACAGAATGAGACTCGAATAGGCAAAATTCAACAAAGTTTTCAAATTCTGGCAGAATTCGAATGGTACATTTCCTAATTTGTTTGAGTGACCAAGCATGCTCCAATTCACTAAAAATGGTGTCAAAAGAAAGATATGCGAATCTAGTTCCCAAAGAATCAAGTTTTTTCATAATTTAGAATTTTCACTAGAGAGTTATGAGCAATTTAGTAACAGAAGGTCAGAATTGATCATCTCTATTTTGCAGAATAGGTAGCATCAATGTAAACAGAGGTTTCATAAGGTAAACATACTTCAAAATATCCAAACTAGGTGTCAAAAAAAAGATATGCGAATCTAGTTCGCAAAGAATTAAGCTATGCATAATTCAGAATTTTCACTAGAGAGTTATGAGCAATTTAGTAACAGAAGGTCTGAAATTACAGTCCCTATTTTGTAGAATCTGTAGGGTTAATTGCAATAGAAGTCATATTAGGCATTTAGACTCCAAATCATTCAATCTAGTATCAAAATAAAGGTCTTCGAGTCTAATTTCAAATGGAATAGGTTTTGCCAAAATCAGAGTTTAGTACAAAAAGTCAGGACCAAAACAATGCATGGAGGTCAGATTACCGAAAAATTACAGATTCATGACTTTGTATCAAAATGAAAGAAATGTTTGGTTCTCAGCTGAAATCTTTCAAAATTTTGTAGAATTGAAAAGAAAACAGAGATTAGGATTCTGTTGGATGGGGTTAGAACACTTGCCTTAAAAAGTTTTGATTTCCAAATGTGGGGTAATTGATGCAAAACCTTAAGCTAAGATAAAACTTCTTCTTCTTCAATTCTTTCTCCTTCTCTTCTCCTTCAATTCCTTCTCCTCTTCTCAAGTTACGTTGGCTGCAAAGTTTCCCTTAGTTGTGCCTTAAATTACTTAGGTTTGGCTCACGCTAAAATAATGAGGTGGCAAGCATGCATGGAGGTTTAGGTGTCAACTTTAGAATAAGTGCAAGTGGCTCATCCTTGCTAATGCCACAAGTCCTCCATATAATTTAATATTGATGTCATAAACTAAACTATTAAAGTACTATATAAGCATGTTTTTTTTTTTTAAATGAGGGATGTTACAGGTTGTGGCATTCTATTGAGTTTGAATCACTAGAGAATCTCCTTCCATATCCATTTAGTATAGTCACAAGCAAAATAGAGATGGTCAATAGTTTCTTCTTGTTGCATGCAAAGGGAGCATCGGTTAAAATGATGGATACCTCTTCTTTTCATATTGTCTATTGTAGGTAGTTTATTCAAAAGGGCCTGCCATGTACATAAGGAATGTCTTTGTGATCCCGGTCGATCCCATGTCCAACTGCTTGGGAACCACTTGTTATTTCTTTGCCTAATTTGATTCCATGCGGATGTGGCACCAAATTTGCCATTGTCATGAAGCCAAATAAGTTCATCTGAAGAGTTGTTCCTGATTGGAATAGCTGTAATAGTCGGTCAAAGTGATAACATTTCAGGAGAAATAGGAGTAGGGAGACACCAGGTACCATTAGCAATGAACTTGAAAACCTTCCAATCTTTAGGAGCCCCAAGGTCTTTTCGTATTCTATCACCATATAACTGAAATATACTTTTCCCATTCACCCAAGGATCGTACCACATATTAGTATTAGTTCCAGTAGAGATTGTGTAAGAAATGTGTTTGATTAGCCAATTCCTTGCATTTAAAATTCCTTTCTAAGCTGTAGAGTGGTATGTTCTTGTTGAAATTTCCCAAATCGATTCATTTAAAAGATACCTAGCAAAAACCCATTGTGACCATAAGGAACATTTTTTTCGCAAAAGGTCCCACAATTGCTTTACCAAACATGCTTTATTCCAATCTCTAGTATTTCTCAAGTTTAGCCCCCCTTCATCTTTCGGTTTGCAGATGCTATCCCAATTTACCATATGTATTGTCTTATCATTTGTGTCATTCCAGAAGAAGTTTATTAATAACCGTTCAATATCTTGGAGAAGTCCAATAGGCAGAAGAAATGCATTAGACCAATATATGGAGTAAGAGTACAACACCGAATGGATGAGTTGAAGTTGTCCTGCTTTTGAAAGAAGCCTATTTTTCCAGGAGGAAATTCTGTTCTTTATTTTTTGTAGGATAGGCTGACAGTGGGTTTTGTGAATGCCAATGGATATAAGTGGGAGACCCAGATATGTAACTAGTAGATTTCCCTCACTAACCCCTACGGTATATGCAATAACATCTTTGTCCTCAATGCAAGGACTCATGTGGACTTTACTTTTCGCATGATTTAACTGAAGGCTAGAAAGTATACCAAAATCATTCAGAATAGTAGCCAGGTTTCTTACTGAAGTTGAATCATTCTGAAGAAAGATAAGAAGATCATCTGCAACGATTATATGTGATATATGAATAGGGAGCTTGGGGTACCTTAATACTGCCATCCGAGACCGCATATTCCAACATACAGCTAAGTCCTTCCATTGCAATAGTAAAGAGATATGGAGAGAGTGGATCGCCTTGTCGGATGTCATTCTTGCTCCCAAAAAAACCAATAGGTGAGCCGTTAAAGAGTATTGAAAACTTTGGAGTTTCTAAGCAACAATGAATCCAATTAACCCATTGTTGAGGGAAGTTCATACCAAGGAGCATCTTATAGATAAAGTTCCTATTAACTGAGTCAAAGGCTTTTCGTAGATTAGCTTTAAAATAGATTTTTGTCCCTCTTGCTTTTGAGTGCAGATCCTTGACCAAGTCATTAGCCAGCAGAATATTATGATATATACTTCTCCCTTTGATGAAAGTAGCCTAATTTGGACTAATTATCTTGTGTATTACCTTTTGCAATCTATCTACTAACACTTTGGAGATGATCTTGTAAATAAAGTTACATAAAGATATGGGTCGATAGTTCTCTAGTGAATCAGCCCTTGCATTCTTGGAAATTAAAGAAATAAAAGTACAATTCATCTCTCTAAGAATATGACCTAAAGAGAAAAGGTGTTGGCAAGCTTTAATCACATCATTACCAATAATGGACCATGTAATTTGGTAAAATTCAGTAGGAAATCTGTTTGGACCAGGGTTTTTGTGCTTTGGTTACTTAAAGACAACTCTTACTATTTCGTCATCTGTAATTGGGGCATTAAGGATAGAAATGGCATCCTAATCAAGCTTTCTAGTTGGCTCCACATGAATATTATTAGGTTGCCCCTCTTGGTTGAGTAAGGAATAAAAAAATTACTCAGTGAATGCTTTAACCTCATCTAAATTCTCAATAAGATTGTTATCTTTGTCTTTGCATTTCCTGATGCGGTTAACGACTCTTTGAGTAGCAATGGAAGCATAAAAAAACTTAGTATTGGAATCCCCTAAAGTAAGCCAATGCTATCGAGACTTCTGTTTTGCAAAACTTTCCTCCTGCTTTAAGGCTTGCATGAAGTTATTTCTAGCTTCTGTCTCTTTGTCGATAAGATTCTCATCATGGGGCTGAAGTTACAGCTCATGTTGCATTATTATTAGTTCCTTTCTACAAAATTGAACTCGGTTGGTAATATTGCCAAAGGTATTTGTATTCCACTCCTTAAGTGCTGCTTTGCAGGCTTTGAGTTTTTGACATAAGATGTAAGTGGGTGATCCATGCACATTAACATTCCAAGCTGATTTGATAACATCAAGGAACTGAGGATGAGTACTCCACATGTTAAAGAATCTAAATGGTTTCTTGCCTTTTGGTGTTGCTTTATTTGCGTGTATGTACATTAAAGAATGATCAGAAAACATTGGAGCATCATACTCAAGAAGTGAATCAGGGTAAACTAGTAACCATTCTTGATTAATCAGACATCTATCGAGTCTAGCCATTATTTTTCTATTAGCAGCACCTTGATTACTCTAGGAGAGCCAATTACCCACATATTTCATAACAGTCAATGCAGTAGTATCTATGTAATCATTAAGACAGCCATCTGCAATGTTAGTTAGATCAAACCACTGTGTATTTCTTTCTTGCATATTGTTTGAAGCATATATACTAGTGAAATTGAATTGACAGCCATTCTTTTTGTCCTCTACCTTAAGATGGATGAATTGATCAGTAGCAGAAATAAACCAAGCATTAATAGAGTTAGGATGCTATAAGACCCATATTCTACCAAAAGTTTTATTTGAGTCATTGGTAAACAGTTCTGCGTCCGGCCATATTAAATTCTTTTAAGCTTGCATGCGCGATTGTTTAATTTTCGTTTCTACTATAATAATAATATCACATGCAGTAGACTTGATTATTCTGTTGAGTTCTCGACATTTCTCAGGCTTATTAAGTACACGAACATTCCAGCATGTTATCTTTATCAGTAATAAACAAATGAAAAAGGTGGTAAGGTATTCATCCTACGACGTTGGATGGACTGTACCATCCTTTTTCTTATCCTTTGGTTTTATATTTTCCTCCCGCACAATATCCTTACCTTTTATGGATTTATTCCTATATTTATCCACTTCATCTATAGCTTGCAAATGTTTAAACTTTAAAATAGCTTGAATCATGTGGTCTTGATTGGCAGGGTTTGTTAAAGCATGATAAGATTGTTGCGGCACAATATCCTGGTTAGTACTTGTTGGGGCATGAGTTTGTTGAGATAGAATATCCTTGTTGGCGATGTTTGTTGCGGCCTGAGTTTGTTGAGGAAGAATATCCTTGTTGGCGAGATTTGTTTGGGCTTGTGTTCGTTGAGCTATTGTGTACGGATCCGATGATATTGGAAGAGATGAAGTTCCTGACTTATGCTTCTCCTGTCCACTAGTACCATGGGAAACTAATGTTGTGGAAGGCTCCGACATTATAGGAAGAGATAAAGTTTTGGATTTGTCCTTCTATCCGCGGTGCTGTCCTTGCGAGTCGGAATGCCCAATAGTCTTCGCCACCATCGGTGCTACTACCATTAGAGAAGACTCGCTTTGTTGCTGAGGCGCTTGACGTGGTCGATAGACCTTTGTGATCAGTTTTGGAGTTTGCTGATAAGCTCCATTTGCATGACCAAAAGATAAGCAACGCTGACATCGTTGTGGCTTCCAGGAATGAGACATGTACCTTCCGAGTGTTCCCATCAAGATCATGATAGAAAATCTCATTAGGAAGATCTTCGTCGGAAGAAACCAGTACACATGCTCGTGCAAATGCTAATCTCGTCTGAGCTGCTGTTGCTTTGTCGATGTAGAGTGGTTGTCCCAGAGTGCTGCATAACTTTGCAATAAAACATCGACTCTAAAGATGTAGAGGAAGACCTTGAAAGGATACTCATAATGGAATAGACTATAGGCTATCTAATTCCAAACAGACATCTGGAGACCAGCGTCGTAGAATAATTGGATGGCCGCGAATAGTCCAGAATCCTTTGAGGACCCGTTGTAAATCTTTTTCAGAGTATAGCTTGCAAACAAAGAATCCGTTCTCCAGCATATGAAGATCAAATGACGATATTCTCCATCGAGTTTTGATAAATGAGGATAGTGGAAAATAAGATGTTTTGAGACCTACCACATAGCCAACAATCGCCATAGACCATGTCTCAATAAGCTCTGCTGAATCAGTAGTCTCGTATACCTATCTTCTTATCAGCCTGAACTTTTAGAGTAAAGAATTCTAAGCTTAGATCCGGACTTCCAACCGGAGCCTTGAAGAGGCTAGTCCAAGGCTGAGGGTCACTGGAAATGAGAGCAGGCTATCGCGATCTAGAGCGCGACCTGCTTCGATGCTGCTTCGTCGAAGGAGTTTCTCTCTAGAGAGGATTTGGTGGAAGAGCAACTTGAGGGGTAGCTGTAGGGAGTCTTGCCATCGTATCAACCCTCCCACCACCGTCGCCAGCCCTAGGGGCCGTCGCTACCATGTTTGATCCCTCTTCTGGTCGTCGCTACAGGATCGCCGCCATAGGGAAAAGCTACCGCTGTAGTATATCAGATCGCCACTATAGTACCGTCGCCCTAGGGAGATCTAGTTGCCGCCATAGTATCATCGCCCTTGGGGAGAAGCCGACGCTGCAGGAGATCAGATCACCGCTATAGTAGCATCGCCCTAGGGAGATCAAATCGCTGTTATAGTACCATTGCCCGTGGGAGAAAGCCAACACTGCAGGAGTCAGATCGCCCTAGGGAGATCTATTCGCCGCTACAGTACCGTCGCCCTAGGGAGATCTAATTGGCGCTATAGTACCATCGCCCGTGGGAGAAAGCCGCCGTTGCAGGAGTCAGATTGCCCTAGGGAGATCTGGTTGTCGCTACAGTGTCGTCACCGCTACGGCACCGTCACCCTCTTTTGTGACATTTTCTATCTGAACAACTATTCTATCAGTTTTGGTTTGAAATCCATTCTGCATTTTTACCCTCCCTGTATCATTTGCTCTCAGTTCTGTATCCTTGTTTATTATCATTAGGGTGGTGATCATTCTGTATCCCTTTTGATTTTAAACTTTATGGTGAGCTATTTTTCATTTTTATCAAAGTTTCGTCAAGAGTTCGTTCCTTGTCTTCTGTGACATTTTCTCTCTGAATAACTATTCTATCAGTTTTGTTTTGAAATCCATTCTGCATTTTTACCCTCCCCAGTATCAAAATATGAGTGGGAGACCTAGATAAGGAACTGGCAGACTTCCCTCAGTAACCCTCAGAGTGTGTATAATAATGTACTTATCCTCAATGCAAGGACCCATATAGACTTTACTTTTCGCATAATTTAACTGAAGGTCAGAAACCATACCAAAGTCATTCAGAATAGTAACTAGGTTCCTCACTGAAGTTGGATCATTCTGGAGAAATATAAGTAAATCATCTTCAAAAGTAATGTGCAATATGTGAATAAAACCAGCATTTGGTACCTTAATGCTGCCATTCGAGACTGCCTATTCCAACATACAGCTAAGTCCTTCCATTGCAATAGTAAAGAGATATGGAGAGAGTGGATCACCTTGTCGGATGCTATCGTGCTCCCAAAAAAGCCAATAGGTGAGCCATTAAAGAGTATCGAAAACTTTGTAACAGTACCTGGTGTCTTCCGAATCCTATTTCTCCTGAAATGTTATCACTTTAGCTGACTATCAAAGCTATCCCAATCAGGAACAATCCTTCAGATATACTTATTTGGTCTTATGACAATGACAAATTTAGTGCAACATCCGCGTGGAATCAAATCAGGCAAAAAAATAATAAGTGGATCCCAAGCAGCTGGACATGGGATCGACCGGGATCACAGAGACATTCCCTATGTACATGGCAGGCCCTTCTTAATAAACTACCAACAATAGATAATATGAAGAAAAAAGGTATGTATCATGTTAACTGATACACCCTTTGTATGCAACAAGAAGAAACTGTTGATCACCTCTATTTCGCTTATGATTATACTAAATATATATGGAAAGAGATTCTCCAGCGATTTGAATTCAATAGGTCATCGCAACCAAACTTACATCAAGAATTAGGCGACCTCATGCAATGTTCTCAAGAAAAGGGCCTTTTACACAATTGGCAAATATTACTTTCAGATATGCTATTTCGTGGATATGGAAAGAGATGTAGAAGAATATTTAAGTGTCAACAAACAAACAATGCTCAGCTCTTGATAGAGATTATTAGAGACTCAAGATCATGCATGGAGTATGATATCAAAATGGAGCACTTTACACGAATAGAAAAAGATATTTTTGTCAAATTCAATTTTTCTATTAGCTAATGATCTTTGGCATGATGTTAAATGCTGTACCCACTGGTAGTCTTGGTTAACATGTTAGCTATAGTTAGGAGTTAAAGTCTCCAGCATGTGTAGTCATAACTATTACATGTGTACTCAATGAGTTATCTGACTTTGTCTATGACTTGTACAGACAAAGCTATTTGTAGAAACTTTACACATAATCAATTTACTTTTACTTACCAATAAAAAAAAAATTGGAGTTTCCAAGCAACATTGAATCCAATTAACCCATTTATGTGGGAAATTCATATCAATTAGCATCTTATAGATAAATTTCCTATTCACTGAATCAAAGGCTTTCCTTAAATCAGCTTTAAAACATATTTTGGTCCTTTTTGTTTTGGAGTGTAGATCCTTGACCATGTCATTAGCAAGTAGAATATTTTGATATATACTTCTCCCTTTAATAAAAGCTATCTGATTAGGACCAATGATATTGTATATTATCTTTTGCATTCTATCTGCCAACACCTTGGAGATGATCTTGTAAATAAAATTGCATAATGATATGAGTCGTGCCATATTCCCCTTCTCATCAGAGAAACAGAGGAAAAGAGGGCTGGGACATGGCAGCAATGGCCCCTAGATCTGGTAACGGTGGCGGGAGGGTAGATTCGATGGTGAGGCTCCCAGCCCTTACCTCTAAAGTTGCTCCTCCAATACCTTCTTTTCGACGAGATGCTCCTTCAACGAAGCAGCATCAAAGTAGGTCGCGCTCTAGATCGTGGCCTCTTCTTTCTCTCATTTCCAATGTACCTCACCTTTGGACTAGCCTCTTCAAGGCTCCGATTGGAAGCCCGGACCTCAGTTTGGAATTCATTGCTCTAGAAGTGCAGGCTGAAAAGAATATTGCTATGTACGAGATAGCTGATTCCGCAGAGCTAATTGAGACATGGTCTATGGCGACTGTTGGTTATGTGGTAGGTCTCAAAACATCCAATTTCCCACTATCATCATTAATCAAAAATAGATGGGGAACATCGGCATTTGACCTTCATAGGCTGAAGAACAGTTTTTTAGTTTTTTTGTTTGCAAGCTATACTTTGAAAAAGATTAGCAATGGGTTCTTGAAGTGTTTTGAACTATTTGCGATCATCCAATGATTCTACGACACCGGTCCCTTGATGTCCGTTTGGAGTTAGACAGCCTACAGTCTATTCCCTATGGGTATCGTTTCAAAGTCTCCGTCTACATCTTTGGAGTCGACATTTTATTGCAAAGTTATGTAGCACTTTGAGACAACCACTCTACATTGACGAAGCAACAATTGCGCAGACGAGATTAACATTTGCCTGAGCATGTGTACTGGTTTTTTCTGACGAAAATCTCCCTAATGAGGTTTATTATCGTGATCTTTAAGGGAACACTTGTAAGGTACGTATCTTATATTTATGGAAGCCACAACGATGTCAGAGTTGCTTATCTTTTGGTCGAGCCTGTCAGCAAACTCCGAAACCGATTAATAAGGTCTACAGGCCACGTCAAGGGCCTTAGTAACAAGGCGAGCCTCCCCCAGTGGTAGTAGAACCGGTGGTGATGAATAAGAGTGAGCATTCCAACTCATAGGGACAGCGCCATAGACAAGACAAATCAGGAACTTTATCTCTCCCAATTATGTCGGAGCCTTTCATAATAGAAGTTTCCCATGGTACTCATGGATAGGAGAAGAAGAAGTTGGAAACTTCATCTCTTACTATATTACCAGATCCATCCACAACAAGAATTCCAAGATCCACTCAACATCCCAACTAGGATATTGTGTTTCAGCAAACTCAAGCACCAACAAACATCGCCAGCAAGGATATTCTGCCACAACAAACTCAGGCCCAAACAAACCTTGTTAGTAAGGATATCCTGCCTCAACTATATCATGTTCCAATAAATCATACTAACTAGGATATTGTGCCTCAACAATCAGACTACTTGACTTTAGGTATAAAGTTTAAACATTTGAAAGCTGTGGATGAAGTAGATAAATATAAAATAAAGCCATAAAAGACAAAGATATTGTGCGAGAGGAAAATGCAAAACCTAAGGATAAGAAAAAGGATGGTACTATCCATTCAAAGTCATAGGATGAATACTTTACTTCCTTTTCCATTTGTTTTCTTTTTTTAATGAAGATAATCTGCTGGAATGTTCGTGGACTTAATAAGAAATGTCGAGAGCTCAACAGAATAATTAAGTCTACTGCATGTGATATTGCTATTCTCGTGGAAACAAAAATTAAAAAATCGCTTGTTCTTGCTCAAAAGAATTTAATATGGTCGGACACAGAACTATTTACCAATGGCTCTAGTGAATAGTGAAACATTTGGTAGAATAAGGGTCTTATGGCAACCTAACTCCATTAATGCTTTGTTTATTTCTGCTACTGATCAATTCATTCATCTTAAGGTGGAGGACAAAAAGAATGGCTGTCAATTCAATTTTACTAGTATATATGCTTCAAACAGTATGCAAAAAAGAAATATACTCTGGACCGATCTGACTAACATTGCAAATAACTATCTTAATGTGCCTTAGATTGTTCTTGGTGACTTTAATACTTTTTTTTTTGTAAGTAAAAGTAAATTAATTATGTGTAAAGTTTCTACAAATAGCTTTGTCTATACAAGTCATAGACAAAGTCAAGTAACTCATTGAGTACACATGCAGTAGTTATGACTACACATGCTGTAGACTTTAACTCCTAATTGTAGCCAACATATTAAGATATGCTAAGACGACCAGTGGGTACCGCATTTAACATTTTGCCAAACATCATTAGCTAATAGTAAAATTGAATTTGACAAAAATATCTTTTTCTCTTTGTGTAAAGTGCTTCATTTTGAGATCGTACTCCATGCATGATCTTGAGTCTCTAATAATCTTCCTAGGGCAATCTTGAGTCTCGAATAATCTCAGAGAAGAGTATATTTCACTTATATTTTGACGGTACTATAGCGGCGACCAGGTCTCCCTAGGGCGATCTGACTCTTGCAGCGTCGGCTTTCTCCCACGGGCGACGGTACTATAGCGACGATCAGATCTCCCTAGGGCGATGGTACTGTAGCGGCGATTAGATCTCCCTAGGGTGATCTGACTCTTGCAGCGTTGGTTTTCTCCCACGGGCGATGCGGCGATGACACTGTAGCGGCGACCAGATTTAGGGCGATGGTACTGTAGCGGCGCGACACTATAGCGGCGACCAGATCTCCCTAGGGTGATCTGAATCTTGTAGCGTCGGCTTTCTCCCATGGGCGATGGGCGATGGTACTGTAGCGGCCGATCAGAGCTCTCTAGGTGTGATTTGACTCCTGCAGCGTTGGCTTTCTCCCACGGGCGACGGTACTGTAGCATCGATCTGATCTCCCACTGTAGCATCGATCTGATCTCCCTAGGGCGATGCTACTATAGCGGTGATCTGATCTCCTGCAGCATCGGCTTCTCCCCAAGGGCGACGAAACTATGGCGGCGACCAGATCCCCCGAGGGCGATGGTACTATAGCAGCGATCTGATATATTGCAGCGGTGGCTTTTCCCTATGGCGACGATTCTGTAGTGGCGACCAGAAGAGGGATCAAACATGGCAGCAACGACCCCCAGGGTTGGCGACGGTGGCGGGAGGGTTGATACGATGGCAAGACTCCCTACCGTTACCCCTCAAGTTGCTCCTCCACCATATCCTCTCCAGAGAGAAACTCCTTCGATAAAGCAGCATCGAAGCAGGTCGCGTTCTAGATCGCGGCAGCCTACTCTCATCTCTAGTGACCCTCGGCCATGGACTGGCCTCTTCAAGGCTCCGGTTGGAAGTCTGGATCTAAGCTTGGAATTCTTTTTACTCCATAAGTTCAAGCTGATAAGAAGATAGCTGTATACGATACTGTTGATTCAGTAGAGCTTATTAAGACATGGTCTATGGCGATTGTTGGCTATGTGGTAGGTCTCAAAACATCTTATTTCCCACTATCCTCATTTATCAAAACTCGATGGGGAATATCGTCATTTGATCTTCATATGCTAGAGAACGGATTCTTTGTTTGCAATCTATACTGTGAAGAAGATTTGCAATGAGTCCTCGAAGGATTCTGGACTATTCGCGGCCATCCAATGATTCTACGATGCTGGTCTCCTGATGTCTGTCTGGAATTAGATAGCCTATAGTCTATTCCATTATGGGTATCCTTTCAAGGTCTTTCTCTACATCTTTGGAGTCGACGTTTTATTACAAATTTATTCAGCACTTTGGGACAGCCACTCTACATCGACAAAGCAATAGCAGCTCAGACGAGATTAGCATTTGCACGAGCATGTGTATTGGTTTCTTCCGACGAAGATCTTCCTAATGAGGTTTTCTATCGTGATCTTAATGGGAACACTCGGAAGGTACGTGTCTCATATTCCTGGAAGCCATAACAATGTCAGCGTTGCTTATCTTTTGGTCATGCAAATGGAGCTTGTCAACAAACTCCAAAACCGATCACAATGGTCTATCGACCACGTTAAGCGCCTCAGCAACAAAGCGAGTCTTCTCTAATGGTAATAGCACCGATGGTGGCAAAGACTATTGAGCATTCTGACTCGCAAGGACAGCACCGTGGATAGAAGGACAAATCCAAAACTTTATCTCTTCCTATAATGTCGGAGCCTTCCACAACAAAGTTTCCCATGGTACTAGTGGACAGGAGAAGCATAAGTTAGGAACTTCATCTCTTCCAATATCATCGGATCCGTCCACAATAGCTCAACGAACTCAGGCCCAAACAAATCTCGCCAACAAGGATATTCTTCCTCAACAAACTAAGGCCGCAACAAACATCGCCAACAAGGATATTCTGTCTCAACAAACTCATGCCCCAACAAGCCTCTCTAGCTAGGCTGCTCCAACAAGTACTAACCAGGATATTGTGTCGCAACAATCTTATCATGCTTTAACAAACCCTACCAATCAAAACCACATGATTCAAGGTATTTTAAAGTTTAAAACATCTACAAGTTATAGATGAAGTGGATAAATATAGGAATAAAGCCATAAAAGGTAAGAATATTGTATGGAGGAAAAATACAAAAACATCTACAAGTTATAGATGAAGTGGATAAATATAGGAATAAAGCCATAAAAGGTAAGAATATTGTATGGGAGGAAAATACAAAAACCAAAGGATAAGAAAAAGGATGGTACAGTCCATCCAAAGTTGTAGGATGAATACCTTACCACCTTTTTCATTTGTTTATTACTGATGAAGAGAACATGCTGGAATGTTCGTGGACTTAATAAGCCCGAGAAATGTCGAGAGCTCAACAGAATAATCAAGTCTGCTGCATGTGATATTATTATTCTAGTAGAAATGAAAATTAAACAACCGCGCGTTCAAGCTCAAAAGAATTTAATATGGCCGGACGCAGAACTGTTTACTAATGACTCGAATAAAACTTTTGGTAGAATATGGGTCTTATGGCATCCTAACTCTATTAATGCTTGGTTTATTTCTGCTACTGATCGATTCATCCATCTTAAGGTAGAGGACAAAAAGAATGGCTGTCAATTCAATTTCATTGGTATATATGCTTCAAACAATATGCAAGAAAGAAAAACACTATGGTCTGATCTAACTAACATTTCAGATGGCTGTCTTAATGTACCTTGGATTGTTCTTGGTGACTTTAATACTGTTCGGTACACAAATGAAAAAGTAGGGGGAAGACAGCTTTCAGAAAGTCAGCTTCAAAGTTTTAATGATGTTAGAACCCTTGTAGATTCTAAGCTTGGGGTTGATCTCTTTAGGGGATCGGCCTTCTAGAACTCTATAGGGGTTCCTTCCTCCAAATTACTGCTCAAAGGCTATAGAAAAGATTCATCTATTGCTTGTGAAAAGAGGAGGAATACATGACTATTTATAGGGCTTCTAAACCCTAACTCCTAATAGGACTTCTACTCATGACTCCTACTTCTAACTAACTCCTAATAGGACTCCTATTCAAGACTCCTACTTCTAACCAACTCCTAATAGGACTCCTACTCAAGACTCCTATTCCTTTTCAACTCCTAATTCTTCTATAAGAAACAACCTCCTAACCCTAGCCGGCCTCTTTACCTTTTTAATAGGGGTCGACTTAGGTAGGTTTTACATGAATGTCCCTCTCAATTAGGACTCTCCTAGCTAGAGTTCTAACAGACTCGCCCTCTTGAAATCAGCCTTGTCCTCGAGGCTGACGATTCATGAATTCTGGGAATTTGATATTCAAGTCGTTCCCTAGTGACATCTTCTGTCGGTAGATTCACACACTATATTAGCACTTCAGTAGTGGGTCGTCATCATCGAGTCACAATCCGTCGATCAATAATAGCACTCAACTGGGTCTGGAGTTCTCCTTGGGTAGTAATATTTAGTGGGTGGCTTTGGGCTGTCTCCAAGCACTTGTTTATCACTTTCGTCTGGCCGTCAGTTTGTGGGTGATACACGATACTCCTTTTCAATTTAGCGCCCTGTATATGGAATAACTCTGTCCAAAATCTGCTCGTGAAAATGCAAGTAGAATTTGGCATAAGCACAATGCGTCCCTTATAGCGTAATTCTTTTGAGTCCCAATTGTAATGAGTCATGGAGTTTAGTCCTTCCTCGAATTTTTTTATAATCTTACTAGTCTCTGAATCTTCCTGCCATTCTATCTTAATATCCTCAAGGAAGTTGCTAGTCAGAAGTGAAACGACCGAAACTTCAGCTTGCTCAGGTAGTTGTGAAAGCGCATCTGAAACAACATTCACTTTCCCCTTTTTGTAAGTTATTTCATAATCAAATCTAAGAAGTTTTGTTACCCATTTTTGCTGCTCAGGGGATGATATCTTTTGCTCCAAAAAGTGCTTGAGGCTTTTATGGTCAGTTTTAATTTGAAATCGTCGATCGATCAAGTAGGGTCTCCACCTCGTTGCTGCGTGCACAATGGCGAGCATCTCCTTATCATATGTCGACATGTTTTGATGGGAGGGAGATAATGTCTTGCTAGTGTATGCGAGTGGTCGACCATCTTGCATGAGAATGGCTTCAATTCTAACTCCAGATGCGTTGGCCTCAATAATGGAGGGCCGGTTAAAATCTGGTAGTGCTAGCATCGGCATCGTCGTCATTGCTACCTTAAGTTTGTCGAAGGTAGCGGAGGCTTTGTCCAACCATTAGAAGACATCTTTTTCAGTAAGGAAGTAAGTGATGCACTGATCTTTCCATAGTTTTTCACGAACTTGCAGTAATAGCCTGTTAAACCCAGAAAGCCATGTAGCAATTTTATTTTCCTCGGGATCGGCCAATTCTGCATTGCTTTTATTTTGGGGGGTCCACTGCCACATCTTCCTCTGATATGATATGCCCAAGATATTCTACCTTCTGGTGAAGAAAACAAAAATTCATAATGGCCGTTGTGTGTTCGAAAGGCGGTTTTCGATATGTCTTCTTTGCACACTCATATTTGATGATACCCGGATCGAAGGTCCAGCTTTGTGAAGATTTGTGCTCCCGTTCATCTAACAATTCATCTGCTATTGGAATAGGGTATTTGTCCTTGATGGTTATGCTGTTGAGGGTTCGGTAATCAATGCACATTCACCATGTTTCGTCCTTCTTTCGTATAAAGAGCACTAGTAAAAAGTAGGGGCTGCAACTTGGCCGAATAACTCTTATTTCGGGCATCTCTTTTACAATCTTTTCTATTTCATCCTTCTGTAGATATGAATGTTGATATAGCCAAGTATTTGCAGGAGGTTTGCCCAGAAAAATCGATATACAATGATCATGCTAACGGGCAAGAGGCAGGTTGCGCGGTTCGTCAAATATATTTGAAAATTCAGCAAGCAAAGGAAGTAGATTTGGATCTTCAAATTCTATTGGCTCTCCCTTAGTTTGCTGCTCAAGTTGTACCAAAAAGACACTGCATGCTTTATGCAAAATATTCTCCATTTGTTGTGTGCAAATCGTCATTACGACACTCCCACGTTTCTCGTGTAGAATCACCTGTTTCCCTTTACTGTAAAATCTCAAAATTAGTTTCATAAAATTCCAGGAAACATTACCTAATATTGTCAACCATTCAATTTTGAGCATAGCCTCATGATCATCAAGAGGGAGGAGAAAGAAATATGCAATTGTCTCTTGGTCCTGCAGTAACAGTTACTCCCACGGGCGCCTACTATCACACTTCAAAATCCATCCGTTGGTGAACTTGACGTCAAACCTACTATAATAATCGATAGGTCAGGCCATCCGGATAGAAACTTTACTATCTACGAAGTTATAAGTGCTGCTCGTGTCGATGAGAACAGTGATCGATTGTTGTTTGAGAAGGCCTTCAACTTTCATCATTTGCGGGTTTGAGTAGCCAACTAGTGCATGTACCGTAACTTCGGTCGGTTGTGGCTCTTCTTCTGCATCTTCCTTTTCATTATCAAGGCTCTCTTCTAGATGTTCAATGACCTCTTCTTCTGCTGGTTCAATCATAAGAAGTCTCTCTTTTCTATAGTGATGCTCGTGGCTCCACGGCTCATAGCGGTGCCAACATAACTCCTTCGTAGATCGTTCCCAAAGCTCTTCTCTTGTCATCATTTTTAGTGCAAGGACTTGATTGATAGTAGGGGGGGCTGAGGGCTTCTACATTGTAGGTTGAGAAGCAATCCTAGTCCTCCGAGCTTCATGGTTCAATCGCTCCTCTTGATGTCGTGCGAAAGAGATGGCTGCCATAAGCATGTACGGTTGTCGTGCTTTAACTTCTCCCCGGATCTCTAGCTTCAAGCCCTCAATGAAGGTCCCCAATAGCTATTTTTGAGACCAATCACAAGATTTATTAAATAACCATTCAAACCTTGTTTGGTACTCCTGAATGGTAGAGGTTTGTCGGATCTTTGCTAGTAGTTCGTCAATATTCTTGTAATCGGTTGGTCCGATGCGGATCAATAGTCTTTCTTTGAATTGTCGCCATGAGAGGACTCCATGAGTATATTTAAACCAGTCAAACCACTGTATGACATCCCCTTCAAGATGTATAGCTGCAATTTCCACCATAGATGCATCCGCAATTTTATGATACCAAAAATATCGCTCCGCATGCGAGATCCAACCAATCGGGTCTCCTTCTTCCCATCTAGGGAAGTCCACCCTCATGCGTGGATAGTTGGGGTCGGTCATAAAGCCTCCCCTCTCTTGGAAGTCATCTCTTCGGGCTTCAGGTTAGAGGTCTCTCCTTGATGTGATTTCTTCATGCTTGATGGTCGGCCCAAACTGAGTTCGGTAAAGAGAATCCGAATCTTATTTTCCATTCGCGCCTCCAAGGCTTCGAATTTAGCATTGATTGCCTCCTTAGATGCCATAGTATATGCCTCTAAATCTGTGATATTAAGATCTCTCTTTTGTTGTCGGGTTAAAGGCAAGTATAGGTTAAGAGAAGTGATGGTTGAAAGGGTTGGTGGATTGGTGGATGTAGGCTGCGGTTTAGGCTTGTTTTGTGGCTATTTTGAGTGATGTTTGAGGGTATGGTTTGGTAGAGTTTTAGGGCTATGGATGAAGTTTTAGATCTGTGGTAGATGGCAGCAAAGGTTTGATAGAAATCAGTGGAAGTTTGCTGCAGAATTGTGTTGTCTTGTAAGAGAAGAATTGTCATCGAAGAAACAACGGTTTCTCAATGAAATTTTCACCAAAAACTTGATAGATTTGAGGAGGGAATTGACAGCAAAATCTTAGTTTATATGACAGCAAAGATATCCAATTTAATTAAGAAAATTTTGGCAATATAATAGCAAACAAATTGGTGCAAGTTGTTATAGCAAAATTCTCGTTGAAAAATTTCATCGGTTTGCGACGAAAATTTACAGCAACACAAAATCATTATCTGAGATAAATTCTTCAATAGATCAATCTTAGATAGAAGCCAAGATGATCTATGAAGTGTATAAGAAATTTTATTCAAAAAGATTGCAAATAGATCGGTTAAGGCAACAATATGCGGCTAAAATTTTCTACAGCACAAATTTTCAATTGTAGCAGATTGGACGTAAAAGATCAGTAGTTTATATTGAGAATTTTTTGATGAAATAAAAGGAAAATCTACTGTTAGAAAGTGTCAAAGCTATCATAAAAATTTTGTAGAGATTTGGACAGAAAAAACATAGTAGCAAGATCAAACAAACTGCGCTATGCGGCTGGAATTTTACAGTGCAGATTTTCAAGTATAGCAGATTAGACGTAAAAGATCAATGGTTTATATTAAGAATTTTTTGACAAATCCAAAGGGAAGTCTGCTGTTAGGAAGTTTCAAATTTGTCATAAAAATTTCGTAGAGATTTGGATAGAAAAAATATGGTAGCAAGATCAAACAGACTGTGCTATGCGGTTGGAATTTTGCAATGTATCTTTCGTCATAGAGATGAAAACTCTACGGCGAAAAGTTTATGCAGCAATATAGGAATAATTTTTTTTTTTTGGGATTTTTGAATAAGGATAACTAAATTGCAGCAGCAGTAAGGTACGAAACCAGAACCTATTGCAATTTACGGGGAGATCAAAGAATGATCCGCGGTGGTGGAGATGACTGTGGAATTTGTCGATAATCTTTTAAGCAATTATGGAAATTGCTTTGGGCGGTTGTGGAGAGATGATGGATGGCTGTGGAAGGGCAACGAGATGCCAAGAACATTGCTCTGATACCAAGTGTTAGAACCCTTATAGATTCTAAGCTTGGGGTTGATCTCTTTAGGGGATCGTACTCCTGGAACTTTATAGGGGTTCCTTCCTCCAAGTTGCTGCTCAAAGGCTGCAGAAAATATTCATCTATTGCTTGTCAAAAAAGGATGAATACATGACTATTTATAAGGTTTCTAAACCCTAACTCCTAATAGGACTCCTACTCAATTAAGATTTCTACTCAAGACTCCTAATAGGACTCCTACTCGAGACTCCTATTCCTTTACAACTCCTAATTCTTCTTTAAGAAATAACCTCCACACCCTAGCTGGCCTCTTCACTTCTTTAATAAGGGTCAGCTTAGGTAGGTTTTACATGAATGCCCCTATCAATTAGGACTCTCCTAGCGAGAGTCCTAACAGACTTGCCCTCTTCAAATCAGCCTTCTCCTCGAGGCTGATAATCCAAGAATTTTGGGAATTTGATCTTCAAGTTGTCGTAGTTCTCCCAAGTGGCACCTTCTACTGGTAAGTTCGCCCATTGTATTAGCACTTCAGTAATGGGTCGTCATTGTTGAGTCACGATCTATCGATCAATAATAGCACTCAACTAGGTCTGGAGTTCTTCTTGGGTAATCATATTTAGTGGGTGACTTTGGGTTATCTCTAAGCACTTGTTTATCATTTCCATCTGGCCGTCGGTTTGTGGGTGATATGCCATACTTCTTTTTAATATAGCACCCTGCATATGAAAAAACTATGTCCAAAATCTGCTCATGAAGATGCAAGTAGAATTTGGCACAAGCACAATGCGTCTCTTATAGCGTAATTCTTTTGACTCCCAATTGTAATGAGCCACAGAGTTTGGTGCTTCCTTCGATTTTTTTATAATCTTACTAGTCTCTGGATCTTCCTGCCATTCCCTCTTAATATCCTTAAGGAAGTCACAAGTCGAAAGTGAAATAGTCAAAAATTCAGCTTGCTTGGGTAGTCATGAAAGCGCATCTGCAATAACATTCTCTTTCCCCTTTTTGTAAGTTATTTCATAATCATATCCAAGAAGCTTTGTTATCCATTTTTGTTACTCAGGGGAAGATATCTTTAGCTCTAAGAAATATTTTAGGCTTTTATGATCGGTTTTGATTTGAAAGCGTCGCCCGATCAAGTACGATCTCCATTTGGTCGCCGCATGCACAATCGCAAGCATCTCCTTATCATAAATAATCATTTTGAGATTGGAAGGAGATAATGCCTTACTAGTATAAGCGAGGGGGCAGCCATCTTGTATTACTATGACACTAATTCTGACTCCGAAGGCATCGGCTTCAATAACAAAAGTCTTGCCGATGTCGAGCGTTGTCGTCACTGCGGCTTTATGTTCATTGAAGGCAGTGGTGGCTTTGCTTGACCATTGGAAAGTATCTTTTTTTAGCAAGGAAGTAAGTATTGCACTGATCTTTCCATAGTTTTTCATGAACTTATGATTGTAGCCTATTAAACCGAGAAAGTCACGTAGCAATTTTATGTTCCTCGAGCTCGGCCAGTTCTGCATTGCTCCAATTTTGGAGGTGTCCACTGCCACATCTTCCTCTGATATGATATGCCCAAGATATTCTACCTTCTGGTGAAGAATGTAAAAATTCATAGTAGTCGTTGTGTATTCGAAAGGCGGTTTTCGGTATATCTTCTTTGCACACTCATATTTGATGATACCTGGATCGAAGGTCTAGCTTTGTGAAGATTTGTGCACCCTTTCATATAGCAATTCATCTTCTATTGGAATAGGGTATTTGTCCTTAACGGTTATGCCATTGAGGGTTCGATAATCAATGCACATTCATCATGTTTCGTCCTTCTTTCATACGAAGAGCACCGGTGAAGAGTAGGGGCTGCAACTTGGCCGAATAACTCCTATTTCGGGCATCTCTTTTATAATCCTTTCTATTTCATCCTTCACACAGATATGAATATTGATATAGCCAAGTATTTGTACGAGATTTGCCCAGAAGGATACAATGATCATTCCACGGGCAAGAGGTAGGTTGCGCGATTCGTCAAATATATCTGAAAATTCAGCAAGCAAAGGAAGTAGGTTTGGATCTTCAAATTCTATTGGCTCTCCCTTAGTTTGCTGCTCAAGTTGTACCAAAAAGCTACTGCATGCTTTATGCAAAACCTTCTCCATTTGTTGTGTGCAAATCGTCATTACATCGCCCTCACGTTTCTCGTGTAGAATCACATGTTTCCCTTTATTGTAAAATCTCAAAATTAGTTTCATAAAATTCCAAGAAACATCACCTAATTTCATCAACCATTCAATTTTGAGCATGGCCTCATGATCAAGAGGGAGGAGGAAAAAATTTGCAATTATCTCTTGTTCCTGCAGTAATAGTTTCTCTCGCGGGCGCCTACAATCACACTTCAAAATCCATCCGTTGGTGAACTTGACGTCAAACCTACTGTAATACCCTATAGGTAAGGCCATCCGGACAGCAACTTTACTATCTAGGAAGTTATTAGTGCTACCCATGTCAATGAGAACAGTGATCGATTGTTGTTTGAGAAGGTCTTCAACTTTCATCGTTTGTGAGTTTGAATAGCCGGCTAGTGCATGTACCATAACTTCAGTCAGTTGTGGCTCTTCTTCTGCATCTTCTTCTTCATTATCAAGGCTCTCTTCTAAATGTTCAATGACCTCTTCTTCTACTAGTTTAATCATAAGAAGTCTTCCTTTTCTACAATGATGCTCGCGGCTCCATGGCTTATCGCGGTGCCAACATAACTCCTTCGTAGATTGCTCCTGAAGCTCTTCTCTTGTCATCATTTTTGGTGCAGGGACTTGGTTGATAGTAAGGGGGAGGGGGGGTGAGGGCTTCTGCATTGCAGGTCGAGAAGCGATCCTAGTCCTCCGGGCTTCATGGTTCAATCGCTCCTCTTGATGTCGTGCGAAAGAGATGGCTGCCATAAGTGTGTATAGTGGTTGTCATGCTTTAACTTCTCCCCGGATCTCCGGCTTCAAGCCCTTAATGAATGTCCCCAATAGCTATTTTTGAGACCAATCACAAGTTTGATTAAATAACCTTTCAAACCTAGTTTGGTACTCCTGAATGGTAGAGGCTTGTCGGATCTTTGCTAGTAATTCGTCAATATTCTTGTAATCGGTTGGTCCGAAGCGGATCAATAGTGCTTCTTTGAATTGTCACCATGAGAGAACTCCATGAGTATATTTAAACCAGTCAAACCACTGTATGACATCCCCTTCAAGATGTATAGCTGTAATTTCCACCATAGATGCATCCGCAATTTTATGATACCAAAAATATCGCTCCGCACGCGAGATCCAACCAATCGGGTCTCCTTCTTCCCATCTAGGGAAGTCCACCCTCATGCATGGATAGTTGGGGTCAGTCATAAAGCCTCCCCTCTCTTGGAAGTCATCTCTTCGGGCTTGGTACGATTGGATAGAGCTCTCTCCTTGATGTGATTTCTTCATGCTTGGTTGTCGGCCCAAACTGAGTTCGGTAAAGAGAATCCAAATCTTATCCTCCATTCGCGCTTCCAAGGCTTCGAATTTAGTATTGATTGCCTCCTTTCATGCCATAGTATATGCCTCTAAATATGTGATATTAAGATCTCTCTTTTGTTGTCGGGTTAAAGGCAAGTATAGATTGAGAGAAGTGATGGTCGAAATGGTTGGTGGATTGGTGGATGTATGCTACGGTTTAGGCTTGTTTTGCGGCTGTTTTGGGTGAAGTTTGAGGGTGTGGATTGGTGGAGTTTTAGGGCTATGGATGAATGCTTTAGATCTGTGGTAGATGGCAGCAAAGGTTTCATAGAAATCGGTAGAAGTTTGCTGCAGAATTGTGTTGTCTTGTAAAAGCAGAATTATTGTTGAAGAAACAATGGTTTCTCAATGAAATTTCCACCAAAAACTTCAGAGATTTAAGGAGGGAATTGAAAGCAAAATCTCAGTTTATATGACAGTAAGGATGTCTAATTTAATGAAGAAAATTTCGGTAGTATAATAGCAAACAAATTGGTGCTAGTTGTGATAGCAAAATTCTCATTGAAAATTTTCAACGATTTGCGACGAAAATTTGCAGCAACACAAAATCGTTTTTTGAGATAAATTCTTCAATAGATCAATCTTAGATGGAAGCCAAGATGATCTATGAAGTATATAAGAAATTTTGTTCAAAATGATTGCAAATAGATCGGTTAAGGCAACAATATGCAGCTAAAATTTTCTATAGCACAGATTTTCAATTGTAGCAGATTGGACATAAAAGATCAGTAGTTTATATTGAGAATTTTTTGATGAAACAAAAGGGAATCTACTGTTAGGAAGTGTCAAAGCTATCATAAAAATTTCATAGAGATTTGGACAGAAAAAACATAGTAGCAAGATCAAACAAACTGCGCTATGTGGTTGGAATTTTACAGTGCAGATTTTCAAGTATAGCAGATTAGAGGTAAAAGATCAATAGTTTATATTAAGAATTTTTTGACAAATCCAAAGGAAAATCTGCTGTTAGGAAGTTTCAAAGTTGTCATAAAAATTTCGTAGAGATTTGGATAGAAAAAATATGGTAGCAAGATCAAACAGATTGTGCTATGCGGTTGGAATTCTGCAATGTATCTTTCGTCGTAGAGATGAAAACTTTGTAATGAAAAGTTTATGCAACAATTTAGGAATAAATTTTTTTTTTTGGATTTTTGAATAGGGATAACTAAATTGCAGCAGCAGTAAGGTACGAACCAGAACGTATTGCAATTCACGGGGAGATCAAAGAATGATCCGCGGTGGTGGAGATGACTGTGGAATTTGGCGATGACCTTTTAAGCAATTATGGAAATTACTTTGGGCAGTTGTGGAGAGATGATGGATGGCTGTGGAAGGGCAGCGAGATGCCAAGAACGCTGCTTTGATACTAAGTGTTAGAACCCTTATAGATTCTAAGCTTGGGGTTGATCTCTTTAGGGGATCGGCCTCCTGGAACTCTATAGGGGTTCCTTCTTCCAAGTTGCCGCTTAAAGGCTGCAGAAAATATTCATCTATTGCTTGTCAAAAGAGGATGAATACATGACTATTTATAGGATTTCTAAACCCTAACTCCTAATAGGACTCCTACTCAATTTAGACTTCTACTCAAGACTCCTAATAGGACTCCTACTCGAGACTCCTATTCCTTTACAACTCCTAATTCTTTTTCAAGAAATAACCTCCAAACTCTAGCCGGCCTCTTCACTTCTTTAATAAGGGTCGGCTTAGGTAGGTTTTACATGAATGCCCTGTTAGGACTCTAGCTAGGGGAGTCCTAATTGATAGGAGCATTCATGTAAAACCTACCTAAGCCGACCCTTATTAAAGAGGTGAAGAGGCTGGCTAGGGTTTGGAGGTTATTTCTTAAAGAAGAATTAGGAGTTGTAAAGGAATAGGAGTCTTGAGTAGAAGTCTTAATTAAGTAGGAGTCTTGAGTAGGAGTCCTATTAGGAGTTAGGGTTTAGAAACCCTATAAATAATCATGTATTTCTCCTCTTTTCATTAGCAATAGATGAATCTTTTTTGCAGCCTTTTGTTAGAACCCTTATAGATTCTAAGCTTGGGGTTGATCTCTTTAGGGGATCGACCTCCTGGAACTCTATAGGGGTTCCTTCTTCCAAGTTGCCGCTTAAAGGCTGCAGAAAATATTCATCTATTGCTTGTCAAAAGAGGATGAATACATGACTATTTATAGGATTTCTAAACCCTAACTCCTAATAGGACTCCTACTCAATTTAGACTTCTACTCAAGACTCCTAATAGGACTCCTACTCGAGACTCCTATTCCTTTACAACTCCTAATTCTTTTTCAAGAAATAACCTCCAAACTCTAGCCGGCCTCTTCACTTCTTTAATAAGGGTCGGCTTAGGTAGGTTTTACATGAATGCCCTGTTAGGACTCTAGCTAGGGGAGTCCTAATTGATAGGAGCATTCATGTAAAACCTACCTAAGCCGACCCTTATTAAAGAGGTGAAGAGGCTGGCTAGGGTTTGGAGGTTATTTCTTAAAGAAGAATTAGGAGTTGTAAAGGAATAGGAGTCTTGAGTAGAAGTCTTAATTAAGTAGGAGTCTTGAGTAGGAGTCCTATTAGGAGTTAGGGTTTAGAAACCCTATAAATAATCATGTATTTCTCCTCTTTTCATTAGCAATAGATGAATCTTTTTTGCAGCCTTTTGTTAGAACCCTTGCAGATTATAAGCTTGGGGTTGATCTCTTTAGGGGATCGACCTCCTGGAACTCTATAGGGGTTCCTTCCTCCAAGTTGCTGCTCAAAGGCTGCAGAAAAGATTCATCTATTGCTTGTGAAAAGAGGAGGAATACATGGCTATTTATAGGGTTTCTAAACCCTAACTCCTAATAGGACTCTTACTCAAGACTCCTACTTCTAACTAATTCCGAATAGGACTCCTACTCAAGACTCCTACTTCTAACCAACTCCTAGTTCTTCTCTAAGAATTAACCACCATACCTTAGCTGGCCTCTTTACCTCTTTATTAGGGGTTGGCTTAGGTAGGTTGTACATGAATGTCCCTCTCAATTAGGACTCTCCTAGCTAGAGTCCTAACAGACCCGCCCTCTTCAAATCAGTCTTGCCCTCAAGGCTGAGATTCCATGAACTTAGGAAACCGGGTCTTCAGCTCATCATATGGTTTCCATGTGGCATCTTCAAGCGGTAAATTATTCCAATGCACTAGTACTTCAGTAGAGGGACGTCGGCGATGCATCACGATCCTGCGATCGAGGATGACTTGTGGTTGGGCTTGAATAACTCCATCCTCAGTGGTGTTGGGCAGTTGGATTTGGGGTGACTCGTGTTCTCCCAACTTGGGCTTCTGGCATGACATGTAGAAGATAGGGTGAATTTTGGCATCCTTAGGCAATTTAAGTCTATACGCCACGGCTCCAATACGCTCTGTGATCTAATAGGGCCCATAAAAACATGGGGATAGCTTCATGGAGGCTCGAGTTTTGATGGAGAGTTGCTTGTATGGCTATAAGCAAAGACAAACCCAATCTCCTACTAAAAATTCTCTTTCGCTTCGTCGTGTGTCAGCTTATTGCTTCATTCTGGCTTGAGTGGTAGAGAGATTATCCTTTAATAGTTGTAGGAGTTTGTCTCTATCAATCAATTCTTGGTCAACCTGATCTACCTTGGCCGAGCCAATTACATACTTTGGAATCACAGGGGCTGGCCGACCATATAATGCTTCATAAGGGGTACATTTTGTAGATGAATGATATGTAGTATTATACCACCATTCGGCCCAGGGAAGCCATTTCACCCACTCTTTTGGTTGATCACTGGTGTAACACTGAATGTACGTCTCTAAACACCTGTTTACCACCTCTATTTGGTCGTCAGTTTGTGGATGATATGCTGTGCTCATCTTGAGTTTGGTGCCTTGTAACTGAAATAACTCGGTCCAAAATTTACTGGTGAAGATCTTGTCACGATCACTTACAATGGACCTTGGCATCCCATGCAGTTTAACAATATTTTCTATGAAAATCTGGGCAATACTAGCAGCAGTGTAGGGATTTCTCACAGTACGAAAATGAGCATATTTCATAAGTCGATCAACCACCACGAGAATTGTGCTTTTACCTTTGGAAGGTGGCAGCCCTTCGATGAAGTCCATGGATATGTCAGTCCACACTGGGTGTAATATGGGTAGTGGTTGTAGCTTCCCTGGATTTGCCACTGTTTCACCCTTGTGCCATTGACATACATCACATTAGGCCACATATTCAGCAATAATATTTTTCATCCCTCTCCAATAAAAATTTTGCTTCACTCTTTTGTAGGTTCTCAAAAATCCGGAGTGCCCTACTAAAGGTGTGGAGTGCATTTCATATAGGATAATTGTGATGCAAGGAGAGTCAGGTATAAGCACAATGCGACCTTTGTAGCATAGATCCCTCGAATCCCTAGTGTAGTGGGCTATTGCATTTGGATCCTCCTCGAATTTTTTTATGGCGTTACTAATCTATGGATCCTTCTTCCATTCTTCCCTAGTGTCTTCAAGGAGGCTGGTGGTAGGAAGGGAAATGGCTGAAACCTTAGCTTGCTCAAGTAGTCGTGAGAGTGCATCTGCAACAACGTTTTCTTTCCCCTTTTTATAAATAATTTCATAATCGAATCCAAGAAGTTTGGTTACCCATTTTTACTGCTTAGGGGATGATATCTTTTGCTCCAAAAAGTATTTGAGACTTCTATGGTCGGTTTTAATTTGAAATCGACGGCCAATCAGGTAGGGTCTCCACCTCATTACTGCATGCACAATGGCTAGCATCTCCTTATCATATACTAACATATTTTGATGGGAGGGAGACAATGCCTTGCTGTATGCGAGTGGTCGACCATCTTGCATGAGAACGGCTCCAATTCTGACTCCAAATGCATCGGCCTCAATGATGAAGGGTCGGCTGAAATCTAGTAGTGCTAGCACCAGCGTCATTGTCATGGCTGCCTTAAGTTTGTCGAAGGCAGCGGAGGCTTTGTCCGACCATTGGAAGGCATCGTTTTTCAGTAGAGATGTGAGGGGTGCGCTGATCTTCCCATAGTCCTTAATGAATTTTCGGTAGTAGCCCGTTAGTCCAAGGAACCCATGTAGTAATTTCACGTTTGTAGGTTTCGACCAGCCTTGCATTGCCTCAATTTTTGTTGGGTCTACCGCCACCCCTTCTTCTGATATTATGTGCCCAAGGTACTCTACTTTTTGCTAGAGAAAGCTGCACTTTGGGTGCTTAACAAAAAGAGTATTATCCTGAAGGATCGTCAAAACAATCCGTAAATGCTGAAAGTGACTCTCAAGAGAAGGGCTATAAATGAGAATATCATCGAAAAATACCAACACAAATTTACAAAGAAAGCTCCAAAAAATATCGTTAATGAGACTTTGAAAGGTTAAAGGAGCATTAGTGAGTCCAAAAAACATTACCAATAATTCATAATGACCATCATGTGTGCGGAATGCAGTTTTTGGAATGTCGTCTTCACATACTCGAATTTGGTGGTAACCGGATCGGAGGTCTAACTTCGTGAAGACTCGAGCTCCTTTTAATTCATCAAGAAGTTCATCCACCACTGGTATTGGGTACTTGTCCTTGATAGTGATGCCATTTAAAGCTCAGTAGTCGATGCATATTCGCCAAGTTCCGTCCTTCTTGCGTACAAGTAGCACCGGTGAGGAATAGGGGCTACAACTTGGCCGAATCACTCCTATTTCAAGCATCTCCTTTATGATCTTTTCAATTTCATCCTTCTGGAGGTGAGGATATTGGTACGGTCGAGTGTTCATTGGTGGCTTGCCCGGAAGGATTGGAATCTGATGGTCATGTTGTCGAGAAGGAGGAAGACCGCGTAGTTCAGCAAAAATGTCAGTAAATTCAGCAAGCAATTGGGCAAGATTTTGATCTTCAATCTCTATTTTCTTCCCCTTTGGTTGTTGCTGGAGATGCATCAAAAAGCCACCATTTACCTTGTGCAAAACTTTCTCCATTTGTTGGGTTGAAACGATGGTTACGTTGCTTCCGCGCTTCCCGTGTAGGATGATCTGTTTACCTTTGCAATAGAATTTCATAATTAATTTGGAAAAGTTCCAAGAGACATCACCTAGTGTAGTCAGTCATTCTATGCCAAGCACGGCCTCATAGTCATCAATTGGTAGGAGGAAGAAGTCGGTCATAATTTCTTGGTCTTGCAGCAATAGTTTCACCTGCGGGCATCTTTTGTCGCACTTTAGGATTCTGCCGTCAGCAACCTTTACATCGAACTTGCTGCAACCTTCTATATGCAGTGCCATCCAAGCAGGAACCTTACTGTTTAGGAAGTTATTAGTGCTGCCCGTGTCGATGAGAACAGTGATCGGTTGTTGTTTGAGAAGGCCTCCAACTTTCATCGTTTGCGAGTTGGAGTAGCCAGCTAATGCGTGTACTGTAACGTCGGTTGGTTATGGCTCTTCTTCTACATCTTCTTCATTATGTTCAAAGCTCTCTTCTGGATGTTCAATGACCTCTTCTTCTACTGGTTCAATCAGAAAAAGTCTCCCTTTTCTACATTGATTCTCGCGGCTCCACGGCTTGTCGCAATGCCAACATAACCCCTTCGTAGATCGCTCCCGAAGCTCTTCTCTTGTCAACCTTTTTGGTGTAGGTGCTTGGTTAATAGTAGGGGGGGTTGAGGGCTTTAGTATTGCAGGTCAAGGAGCGATCCTAGTCCTCCGGGCTTCATGGTTCAATCGCTCCTCTTGAAGTCGTGCGAAAGAGATGGCTGCCATAAGCATGTATGGTTGTCGCGCTTTAACTTCTCCCTGGATCTCCGGCTTCAAGCCCTCAATGAAGGTCCCCAATAGCTATTTTTTGGACCAATCATGAGTTTGATTAGATAATCATTCAAACTTGGTTTGGTATTCCTGAATGGTCGAGGTTTGTCGGATCTTTGCTAGTTGTCCGTCAATGTTCTCGTAATCGGTTGGTCCGAAGCGGATTAGCAGTCCTTCTTTGAATTGTCGCCATGAGAGTACTCCATGAGTGTGTTCAAACCAGTAAAACCACTATATAGCATCCCCTTCAAGATGTATAGCTGCAATTTCCACCATAGATGCGTCCACGGTTTTGTGGTACCGAAAATATCGCTCCGAACGCGAGATCCAACCAATCGGGTCTCCTTCTTCCTATCTAGGGAAGTCCACCCACATGCGTGGATAGTTGAGGTCAGTCATAGAACCTCCCCTCTCTTGGAAGTCATCTCTTCGGGCTTGGTGCGATTGGTTAGAACTCTCTCCTTGATGTGATTTCTTTGGGCTTAGTGGTCGGCCCAAACTGAGTTCGGTAAAGAGAGTCTGAATCTTATCCTCTATTCGCGCCTCGAAGGCTTCAAATTTAGCATTGATTGCCTCTTCAGATGCCATACTATATGCCTCCAAAACTATGATGTTAAGATCTCTCTTTTGTTGTCGGGTTAAAGGCATGTATAGGTTGAGAGAAGTGATGGTCATAAGGGTTGGTGGATTGGTGGATGTAGGCTGCGATTTAGGCTTATTTTGTGGCTGTTTTGGGTGCAGTTTGAGGGTGTGGTTTGGTGGAGTTAGGACTATGGATGAAAGTTTTAAATCTGTGGTAGATGGCAGCAAAGGTTTGATAGAAATCAGTGGAAGTTTGTTGCAGAATTGTGTTGTCTTGTAAGAGCAGAATTGTCGTCGAAGAAACAGCGGTTTCTCGACGAAATTTCCATCAAAAACTTGAGAGATTTGAGGAGGGAATTGATAGCAAAATCTCAGTTTTATATGATAGCAAAGATGTCCAATTTAATCAAGAAAATTTTGGCAGTTGCAATAGCAGAATTCTCGTTGAAAATTTTCAGCGGTTTACGACGAAAATTTGTAGCAACAAAAAATCATTTTTAGAGATGAATTCCTCAATTGATCAATCTTAGATGGAAGCCAAGATGATTATGAAGTGTATAAGAAATTTTGTTCAAAAAATATTACAAATAGATCGGTTAAGGCAACAATATGCGGCTGAAATTTCTACAACATGGATTTTCAATTGTAGCAGATTGGATGTAAAAGATCAGCAGTTTATATTTAGAATTTTCAATGAAACAAAAGGAAAATCTACAGTTATGAAGTGTCAAAGCTATCGTAAAAATTTCATAGAAATTTGGATAGAAAAAATATGGTAGAAAAATCAAACAAACTGTGCTATGTGGTTGGAATTTTACATTGTAGATTTTCAAGTATAGCAGATTAGACGTAAAAGATCAATGGTTTATATTAAGAATTTTTTGATAAATCCAAAGGGAAATATGCTGTTAGGAAGTTTCAAAGTTGTCATAAAAATTTCATAGAGATTTGGATAGAAAAAATATAGTAGCAAGCTCAAATAGACTATGCTATGCGGTTAGAATTCTACAATGTATCTTTCGTCGTAGAGATGAAAACTTTGTGACGAAAAGTTTATGCAATAACATAGGAACAATATTTTTTTTTTTTTGAATAAGGATAACTAAATTGCAGCAGCAATAAGGTACGAAACAGAACCTGTTGCAATTCACGGGAAGATCAAAGAATGATCCGCGGTGGTGGAGATGACGGTGGAATTTGGCGCGATCGTTTAAAGCATTATGGGAATGTGCTTTGACGGCTGTGGTAGAGATGATAGATGGCTGTTGGAAGAGCAGCGAGACACCAGAACGTACTCTGATACTATATGTTTAGACCCTTGCAAATTCTACTTGGGTTTATCTCTTTAGGGGACGCCTCTTGGAACTCTATAAGTTTCTTCCTCCAATTTGCGTGCTCAAAATGCTGCAAAAGATCATCTATCTTATGAAAAAGAGAAGAAACACTGGCATTTATAAGTTTTGATTGGTGGATGTAGGCTGCGATTTAGGCTTATTTTGTGGCTGTTTTGGGTGCAGTTTGAGGGTGTGGTTTGGTGGATTGGTGGATGTAGGCTGCGATTTAGGCTTATTTTGTGGCTGTTTTGGGTGCAGTTTGAGGGTGTGGTTTGGTGGATTGGTGGATGTAGGCTGCGATTTAGGCTTATTTTGTGGCTGTTTTGGGTGCAGTTTGAGGGTGTGGTTTGGTGGATTGGTGGATGTAGGCTGCGATTTAGGCTTATTTTGTGGCTGTTTTGGGTGCAGTTTGAGGGTGTGGTTTGGTGGAGTTAGGACTATGGATGAAAGTTTTAAATCTGTGGTAGATGGCAGCAAAGGTTTGATAGAAATCAGTGGAAGTTTGTTGCAGAATTGTGTTGTCTTGTAAGAGCAGAATTGTCGTCGAAGAAACAGCGGTTTCTCGACGAAATTTCCATCAAAAACTTGAGAGATTTGAGGAGGGAATTGATAGCAAAATCTCAGTTTTATATGATAGCAAAGATGTCCAATTTAATCAAGAAAATTTTGGCAGTTGCAATAGCAGAATTCTCGTTGAAAATTTTCAGCGGTTTACGACGAAAATTTGTAGCAACAAAAAATCATTTTTAGAGATGAATTCCTCAATTGATCAATCTTAGATGGAAGCCAAGATGATTTATGAAGTGTCAAAGCTATCGTAAAAATTTCATAGAGATTTGGATAGAAAAAATATGGTAGAAAAATCAAACAAACTGTGCTATGTGGTTGGAATTTTACATTGTAGATTTTCAAGTATAGCAGATTAGACGTAAAAGATCAATGGTTTATATTAAGAATTTTTTGATAAATCCAAAGGGAAATATGCTGTTAGGAAGTTTCAAAGTTGTCATAAAAATTTCATAGAAATTTGGATAGAAAAAATATAGTAGCAAGCTCAAATAGACTATGCTATGCGGTTAGAATTCTACAATGTATCTTTCGTCGTAGAGATGAAAACTTTGTGACGAAAAGTTTATGCAATAACATAGGAACAATATTTTTTTTTTTTTGAATAAGGATAACTAAATTGCAGCAGCAATAAGGTACGAAACCAGAACCTGTTGCAATTCACGGGAAGATCAAAGAATGATCCGCGGTGGTGGAGATGACGGTGGAATTTGGCGACGATCTTTTAAGCAATTATGGGAATTGCTTTGGACGGCTGTGGAGAGATGATTGATGGCTGTGGAAGAGCAGCGAGACACCAAGAACGCTACTCTGATACTATATGTTAGAACCCTTGCAAATTCTAAGCTTGGGGTTGATCTCTTTAGGGGATCGGCCTCTTGGAACTCTATAAGGGTTTCTTCCTCCAAGTTGCTGCTCAAATGCTGCAGAAAAGATTCATCTATTGCTTATGAAAAGAGGAAGAATACATGGCTATTTATAAGGTTTCTAAACCCTAACTCCTAATAGGACTCCTACTTAAGACTCCTACTTCTAACTAACTCCTAATAGGACTCCTACTCAAGACTCCTACTTCTAACCAACTCCTAGTTCTTCTCTAAGAATTAACCACCATACCTTAGCTGGCCTATTTACCTCTTTATTAGGGTTCGGCTTTGGTAGGTTTTACATGAATGTCCCTCTCAATTAGGACTCTCCTAACTAGAGTCCTAATACCTTTGTGCAGCAACTTGGAGGAAGGAACCCCTATAGAGTTCCAAGAAGGCCGATCCCCTAAAGAGATCAACCCCCAAGCTTAGAATCTATAAGGGTTCTAACACTTGGTATCAAAGCAGCATTCTTGGCATCTCGCTGCCCTTCTACAGCCATCCATCATCTCTCCACAACCACCCAAAGCAATTCCCACAATTGCTTAAAAGATCATCGCCAAATTCCACAATCATCTCCACCACTGTGGATCATTCTTTGATCTCCCCGTGAATTGCAACATGTTTTGGTTTCGTACCTTACTATTGCTGCAATTTAGTTATCCTTATTCAAAAATCAAAAAAAAAAATTTATTCCTATATTGCTGCATAAACTTTTCATCGCAAAGTTTTCATCTCTATAACGAAAGATACATTGCAGAATTTCAACCGCATAGCACAGTCTATTTGATCTTGCTACTATATTTTTCTATCCAATTCTCTACGAAATTTTATGACAACTTTGAAACTTCCTAGCAGCAGATTTTCCTTTGGATTTGTCAAAAAATTCTCAATATAAACCATTGATCTTTTATGTCTAATCTACTATACTTGAAAATCTGCACTGTAAAATTCCAACCGCATAGCACAGTTTGTTTGATCTTGCTATTATATTTTTCTATCCAATCTATCTCTACTAATATTTATCATAGCTTTGACACTTCCTAACAATAGATTTTCCTTTTGTTTCATAAAAAAATTCTCATATAAACCACTGAACTTTTACGTCCAATCTGCTATAATTTAAAATCTTGCTGTAGAAATTTCAACCGCATGTTGTTGCAGCTGAAATTTCTATTGCAATATTTTTGAACAAAATTTCTTATATACTTCATAGATCATCTTGGCTTCAGAAACTATTGACCATCTCTATTTTGCTTGTGACTATACTAAATGGATATGGAAGGAGATTCTCCAGCGATTCGAACTCAATAGAATGCCGCAACCAAACTTGCATCAAGAATTAGGTGACCTCATGCAATGTTTTTCAAGAAAAAGGGCCTCTTACACAATTGACAAAGGTTATATTCAGATGCGCTATTTGGTAGATGTGGAAAGATGTAGCAGAATCTTTGAGTGTCAACACACAAACAATGCTCAGCTCTTGACAGAGATTATTAGAGACTCAAGATCATGTATGGAGAACGATCTCAAAATGGAGCACTTTACACGAAGAGAAAAAGATATTTTTATCAAATTCAATTTTGCTATTAGCTAAAGACCTTGGGCATGAAAAGCTATACCCACAGGAAATCTTGGCATATCTAGACTTTACATTTTATTTGTTGGCCACAGGTAAGAGTTATAGCCTACAGCATGTGTAGTCATAACTACCGCATAAGTACTCTACGAGTTACCTAGCTTCGTCTATAACTTGTATAGACAAAGCTATTTGTAGAAACTTTACACAAAATCAATTTACTTTTACTTATCAAAAAAAGATCATCTTGGCTTCCATCTAAGATTGATCTATTGAAAATTTATCTCAGAAAATGATTTTGTGTTGCTGCAAATTTTCGTCGCAAACCGTTGAAATTTTTCAACGAGAATTTTGCTATCACAACTTGCACCAATTTGTTTGCTATTATACTGCCAAAATTTTCTTCATTAAACTAGACATCCTTGCTGTCATATAAACTAAGATTTTGCTTTCAATTCCGTCCTCAAATTTCTTAAGTTTTTGGTGGAAATTTCATTGAGAAACCATTGTTTCTTCGACAATAATTTTGCTTTTACAAGACAACACAATTCTGCAGTAAACTTCCACCAATTTCTATGAAACCTTTACTACCATCTACCACAGATCTAAAACATTCATCCATAGCCCCAAAACTCCACCAAACCACACCCTCAAACTTCATCCAAAACAGTCGCAAAACAAGCCAAACCGCAGCCTACATCCACCAATCCACCAACCCTTTCGACCATCACTTCTCTCAAATTATACTTGCCTTTAACCCGATAACAAAAGAGAGATCTTAACATCATAGATTTAGAGGCATATACTATATAGCATCTAAGGAGGCAATCAATGCTAAATTCGAAGCCTTGGAGGCGCGAATGGAGGATAAGATTCGGATTCTCTTTATCGAACTCTGTTTGGGCCGACCACCAAGCATGAAGAAATCATATCAAGGAGAGAGCTCTAACTAATCGCGCCAAGCCTGAATAGATGACTTCCAAGAGAGGGGAGGCTTTATGACCGACCCCAAACTATCCACGCATGAGGGTGGACTTCCCTAGATGGGAAGGAGACCCGGTTGGTTGGATCTCACGTGCGGAGCAATATTTTTGGTATCATAAAACTGCGGATGCATCTATAGTAAAAATTACAGCTATACATCTTGAAGGAGATGCCATACAGTGGTTTGACTGGTTTAAATATACTTATGGAGTCCTCTCA
The DNA here is from genome assembly GCA_004837865.1 of Musa balbisiana. Taxonomy (NCBI): domain Eukaryota; kingdom Viridiplantae; phylum Streptophyta; class Magnoliopsida; order Zingiberales; family Musaceae; genus Musa; species Musa balbisiana. Next base: position 31,108,405 of record CM017188.1, read on the forward strand.
TAGTGACAATTCAAAGAAGGACTATTGATCCGCTTCGGACCAACCGATTACGAGAAGATTGACGAACAACTAGCAAAGATCCAACAAACCTCTATTGTTCAGGAGTACCAAACTAGGTTTGAAAGGTTATCTAATCAAACTTGTGATTGGTCTCAAAAACAACTATTGGGGACCTTCATTGAGGGCTTGAAGCCAGAGATTCGGGGAGAAGTTAAAGTATGACAACCGTACACGCTTATGGCAGCCATCTCTTTCGCACAACATCAAGAGGAGCGATTGAACCATGAAGCTCAGAGGACTAGGATCGCTTCTCGACCTATAATGCAGAAGCCCTTAGCCCCCCCTACTATCAACCAAGTCCCTGCACCAAAAATGATGACAAGAGAAGAGCTTCGGGAGAAATCTACGGAGTAGTTATGTTGACACCATGATGAGCCGTGGAGCCGTGAGCATCGCTGTAGAAAAGAGAGACTTCTTATGATTGAACCAGTAAAAGAAGAGGTCATTGAATATTTAGAAGAGAGCCTTGATAATAAATAAGAAGATGCAGAAGAAGAGCCACAACCGACCGAAGTTACAGTACATGCACTAGCCGACTACTCAAACTCGCAAATGATGAAAGTTGAAGGCCTTCTCAAACAACAATCAATCCAGTTCTCATCGACACGGGCAGCACTAATAACTTCCTAGATAGTAAAGTTGCTGTCTGGATGGCCTTACCTATCGAGTATTATAGTAGATTTGATGTCAAGTTCACCAATGGATGAATTTTGAAGTGTGATCGTAAGCGCCCCGCGTGAGAAACTATTACTGTAGGACCACGAGATAATTGCAAATTTCTTCCTCCTCCCTCTTGATGATCATGAGGCCATACTTTAATTGAATGGTTGACGACATTAGGTGATGTTTCCTGGAATTATACGAAACTAATTGTGAAATTTTACAGTAAGGGGAAACAGGTGATACTGCACGGGAAACGGGGGGCGACGTAATGACGATTTGCACACATAAAATGGAGAAGGTTTGCATAAAGCATGCAGTGACTTTTTGGTACAACTTGAGGCAGCAAACTAAGGGAGAGCCAATAGAATTTGAAGATCCAAGCTTACTTCTTTTGCTTGCTGAATTTTCAGATATATTTGATGTACCGCGCAACCTACCTCTTGCCCGTCGGCATGATCATTGTATACCGATTCTTCTGGGAAAAACCTCCTGCACTTGGCTATATCATAATTCATATCTGCATAAGGATAAAATAGAAAGGATTGTAAAAGAGATGCCCGAAACAGGAGTTATTCGGCCAATGTACAGCCCCTACTCTTCCACCAGTGCCTTCGAACGTAAGAAGGACGAAACATGGTGAATGTGCATTGATTACTGAACCCTCATGGCATAACTGCAGGACAAATATCCTATTCTAATAGCAGATGAATTGCTAGATTAAAGGGACAGAATGCTTCACAAAGCTGGACCTTCGATCCGGTATCATCAAATATGAGTGTGCAAAGAAGACATACGAAAACCCGCCTTTCGACACACCAACGACCACTATGAATTTTTGCTTTCTTCACTAGAAGGTAGAATATCTTGGCATATCATATCAAAAACAAAGATTTTTAGGTTTTGAACGCCACAAGCAGAAAAGCTTGATAAGTTGAAAGGAAAAACAAAGATTTTTAGGTTTTGAACGCCACAAGCAGAAAAGCTTGATAAGTTGAAAGGAAAAACAAAGATTTTTAGGTTTTGAACGCCACAAGCAGAAAAGCTTGATAAGTTGAAAGGAAAAACAAAGATTTTTAGGTTTTGAACGCCACAAGCAGAAAAGCTTGATAAGTTGAAAGGAAAAACAAAGATTTTTAGGTTTTGAACGCCACAAGCAGAAAAGCTTGATAAGTTGAAAGGAAAAACAAAGATTTTTAGGTTTTGAACGCCACAAGCAGAAAAGCTTGATAAGTTGAAAGGAAAAACAAAGATTTTTAGGTTTTGAACGCCACAAGCAGAAAAGCTTGATAAGTTGAAAGGAAAAACAAAGATTTTTAGGTTTTGAACGCCACAAGCAGAAAAGCTTGATAAGTTGAAAGGAAAAACAAAGATTTTTAGGTTTTGAACGCCACAAGCAGAAAAGCTTGATAAGTTGAAAGGAAAAACAAAGATTTTTAGGTTTTGAACGCCACAAGCAGAAAAGCTTGATAAGTTGAAAGGAAAAACAAAGATTTTTAGGTTTTGAACGCCACAAGCAGAAAAGCTTGATAAGTTGAAAGGAAAAACAAAGATTTTTAGGTTTTGAACGCCACAAGCAGAAAAGCTTGATAAGTTGAAAGGAAAAACAAAGATTTTTAGGTTTTGAACGCCACAAGCAGAAAAGCTTGATAAGTTGAAAGGAAAAACAAAGATTTTTAGGTTTTGAACGCCACAAGCAGAAAAGCTTGATAAGTTGAAAGGAAAAACAAAGATTTTTAGGTTTTGAACGCCACAAGCAGAAAAGCTTGATAAGTTGAAAGGAAAAACAAAGATTTTTAGGTTTTGAACGCCACAAGCAGAAAAGCTTGATAAGTTGAAAGGAAAAACAAAGATTTTTAGGTTTTGAACGCCACAAGCAGAAAAGCTTGATAAGTTGAAAGGAAAAACAAAGATTTTTAGGTTTTGAACGCCACAAGCAGAAAAGCTTGATAAGTTGAAAGGAAAAACAAAGATTTTTAGGTTTTGAACGCCACAAGCAGAAAAGCTTGATAAGTTGAAAGGAAAAACAAAGATTTTTAGGTTTTGAACGCCACAAGCAGAAAAGCTTGATAAGTTGAAAGGAAAAACAAAGATTTTTAGGTTTTGAACGCCACAAGCAGAAAAGCTTGATAAGTTGAAAGGAAAAACAAAGATTTTTAGGTTTTGAACGCCACAAGCAGAAAAGCTTGATAAGTTGAAAGGAAAAACAAAGATTTTTAGGTTTTGAACGCCACAAGCAGAAAAGCTTGATAAGTTGAAAGGAAAAACAAAGATTTTTAGGTTTTGAACGCCACAAGCAGAAAAGCTTGATAAGTTGAAAGGAAAAACAAAGATTTTTAGGTTTTGAACGCCACAAGCAGAAAAGCTTGATAAGTTGAAAGGAAAAACAAAGATTTTTAGGTTTTGAACGCCACAAGCAGAAAAGCTTGATAAGTTGAAAGGAAAAACAAAGATTTTTAGGTTTTGAACGCCACAAGCAGAAAAGCTTGATAAGTTGAAAGGAAAAACAAAGATTTTTAGGTTTTGAACGCCACAAGCAGAAAAGCTTGATAAGTTGAAAGGAAAAACAAAGATTTTTAGGTTTTGAACGCCACAAGCAGAAAAGCTTGATAAGTTGAAAGGAAAAACAAAGATTTTTAGGTTTTGAACGCCACAAGCAGAAAAGCTTGATAAGTTGAAAGGAAAAACAAAGATTTTTAGGTTTTGAACGCCACAAGCAGAAAAGCTTGATAAGTTGAAAGGAAAAACAAAGATTTTTAGGTTTTGAACGCCACAAGCAGAAAAGCTTGATAAGTTGAAAGGAAAAACAAAGATTTTTAGGTTTTGAACGCCACAAGCAGAAAAGCTTGATAAGTTGAAAGGAAAAACAAAGATTTTTAGGTTTAGCTTGATAAGTTGAAAGGAAAAACAAAGATTTTTAGGTTTTGAACGCCACAAGCAGAAAAGCTTGATAAGTTCCAAAGTTCATGCAAGAACTTAAAAACAAAACACTCACCGTGTTGATGTTTGAATACATTTGTGAATTCTCTATCTTACAAAGGGAATCAACCTTGTTTATATAGTACGAAGGCCAAGTACAAAGGGAATCAGGTTAAAAATTTATTCTTTAAAATAGGCTAAAAATTTATCCTTCTCTCAAGGTTAGACTTATTTGAATTAGGTTGACTATTTAGGCTCTTCTTGTATCCATAGAACCTTAAGCAAGTTTTGACCAGCTTGCTCCTTCCAAATATCTTCCAATAAACAAGTTAAGGTTTCTTTATCATTTTAGCTTTAACTCTTGTTATTGGTCCTCCACGAATAGTTAAAGGGTCTTCGGCAGAATTATGATCAACTTGCTCATTCATATCATTCCCACCTTCCTCGAACGGATTCGTCCTCGAATCAACGCCTTCATCACCTGCATCAAACAAAGATAAATTAGAAACATTGAAGGTTGCACTAATATTGCCATACTCACCTGGTAGTTCCAGCTTGTATGCATTGTCATTGATTTTTTGAAAGACTCGAAAGAGACCATCTCCTCTTGGCATTAATTTATACTTCCTTTGGTTAGGAAATCTTTCCTTCCTCAAGTGTACCGAAACCCAATCACTAGGTTCAAATACAACTTTCTTTCAGCCTTTGTTGTGTTGTTTCTCATATTGGAGAGTTTTCTTTTCAATTTGTGTCCGGACTCTTTCATGCAATGCTTTGACAAAATCAGCTTTTTGCTTACCATCCAAATTGGCCTTTTCCAAAGGTAGAGGTAGCAAATCCATAGGAGTTAATGGATTGAACCCGTACACAACTTCAAATGGGAAATGATTTGTTGTAGAATGCACACTTCTATTATAAGCAAACTCCACAAGTGGCAAACATTCCTCCCAATTTTTCAAATTCTTTTGAATTATGGCTCTCAAAAGTGTTGATAAAGTTCGATTTACCACCTCCGTTTGTCCATCTGTTTGGGGATGACAAGTGGTTAAATATAACAGTCTTGTACGCAGTTTACTCCAAAGTGTTTTCCAAAAGTGGCTAAGGAATTTCACATCTCTATCACTGACAATTGTCTTTGAAATGCCATGTAATCTTACAATTTCTTTGAAGAACAACCCCGCAACATGTGTTGCATCATCTATTTTGTGGCAAGGAATGAAATGTGCCATCTTGCTAAACCTATCAACAACAACAAAAATAGAATCTCTCCCTCCTTTTGACCTAGGTAAACCCAAGACAAAGTCCATGGATATATCAACCCAAGGCTCACTAGTTATAGGAAGAGGAGTATATAATCCATGAGGTATTATTTTAGATTTAGCTTGTTTACAAGTGCATTTCTCACACAATCTCTCAACATCTCTTTTCATGTGCGGCCAAAAGAAATGATCACTTAACACATTTAAAGTTTTTCTAACTCCAAAATGCCCCATTAAACCTCCACCATGTGCTTCTCTCACAAGTAGTTTTCTCATTGAACATTGAGGAACGCACAACTTATTTTCTTTGAAAAGGAAACCATCATGCTTGAAGAACTTGTCAAAACCCCATTTCTCATATGCCCCATAAACATTAGCAAAATCATGATCAGAATTGTATAAATTTTTAATGTACTCAAAACCTAATAATTTTGCATCAAGTTGAGAAATTAGAGTATACCTTCTAGAAAGAGCATCGGCAACCACATTTTCCTTACCTTGTTTATACTTGATGATGTATGGAAAGGATTCAATAAACTCCACCTATTTTGCATGCCTACGATGTAGCTTTCCTTGTCCTTTGAGATATTTTAAGGACTCATGATCGGTGTGTATAATGAATTCCTTGTACCAAAAATAGTGCTGCCATGTCTCTAACACTCTTACCAATGCGTAAATCTCCTTATCATATGTCGGGTAGTTAAGACTTGCTCCGCTTGGCTTCTCACTAAAGAACGCAATGGGTCTTCCTTCTTGCATTAAGACTCCTCCAATTCCTATTCCACTTGCATCACACTCAATCTCAAAAGTTTTAGCAAAGTTCGGTAAGGCAAGCAAAGGTGCTGAATTGAGTTTGTCTTTAAGTAAGTTAAAAGAATCATCTTGTTTTTTACCCCATCTAAATCCCACATTCTTTTTTATGCATTCAATTAATGGTGCAGCAATTGTAGAAAAATCCTTAATAAATATTCTATAAAAGCTAGCAAGACCATGAAAACTTCTAACATCATGACACTAGTAGGTTTTGGCCACTCCTTAATTACATTCACTTTTTCTTGATCAACATATATTCCTTTATCATTAACAACATATCCAAGAAAAGTAATTTCATTAATGCAAAAAGTGCATTTCTTTATATTAGCATATAACTTTTCTTTTCTAAGCACATCGAAAACAGCTTTTAAATGTGTTACATGCTCATATAAACTTTTGCTGTACACAAGTATATCATCAAAATAAACCACTACAAACTTTCCAATGTAAGCATGTAAAATATGATTCATCAATCTCATGAAAGTACTAGGTGCGTTAGTTAGGCCAAAGGCATAACCAACCATTCGTATAAACCATGTTTAGTTTTGAAAGCGGTTTTCCATTCATCTCCCTAATGCATTCTTATTTGATGATATCCAGATTTTAAATCAATTTTTAAAAACACACAAGAACCATGCAATTCATCCAAAATATCATCTAACCTAGGAATAGGATGTCTATACTTTACCGTGATTTTGTTGATGGCTCGACAATCAACAAACATTCTCCAAGATCCATCCTTCTTAGGCACCAAAAGAATAGGAACTGCACATGGACTCATGCTTTCTCGCACATACCCCCTTTTCATAACCTCACTAACTTGCTTTTGGATTTCCTTAGTCTCTTCAGGGTTGCATATATATGCTGGTTTATTTGGTATGCTTGCACTTGGAATGAAATCAATTTGATGCTCAATTCCTCTAATTTGGTGGCAAACCATTAGGAACTTCTTTGGGAAAGAGATCTTCGTTTTTCTGCAAAAGATTAATAATAGCACTAGGCAAACAAACTCTTGTCATTTTGGTTAGAAGCAATCAAAACATCCTTGTACATAAGTACAAGTAAGGGCTGCCTCATGGTTAAGGCTTTCTTCACATCACTCATTTTGGCATAAACACTCATTTTTCTTTCACTCAAGTTTTCCTTATTTTCTCTCCCCTTGTGTTTCCCAATACTCTCATTTTTACCGCTCAACTCACCATTTTCTTTTTTCTCTCTTTCTTTTTCCCTTCCCAAAGTTTTGGTTAATGAAGACTCGAGCTCCTCATATTGTAGTTTTATGCGCATTTGGTCTTCAAAAATTGTCTTTGGAGGCAAAGGTCCAAGCTGATATTTGTGTCCATCAATGATCAAAGTATAACGGTTCTTGAACCCATCATGTGTTACCCTTTGATCATATTGCCAAGGTCTCCCCAATAACATATGACCAGCATACATAAGTACCACATCACACCAAACTTCATCCTTATTTCTACCAATTGAAAAAGAAACTAACACTTGCCAATTTACTTTTACTACACCACTATCATTCAACCATTGTAACTTGTAAGGTTTTGGATGCTTGATAGTAGGTAATTTCAGTTTCTCCACAAGCAAGGTGCTAGCCACATTTGTGCAACTTCCACTATCAACAATCACGTTACACAACTTGTTAGCAATCAAACAATGAGTATGAAATAGATTTTCACGTTGTTCACCATGTTCATCGTTTTTATTTTGCACACTAAGTGTGCATTGAACAACTAGATTTTCACCTTTAGCATACTCTATATCACTAGCATCCTCTGGAATGTCATCATCATCCTCTTTCTCACTTTCAGATTCCACAATTCCATCTCTCATGATCATAACTCTCTTATTAGGACATTCACGTGCTATATGTCCATGCCCAAGTGACACGGGAATATCTAATTTGCTACAATCTGTTCATATGGACGATGCTGATAATATTATTTTTTTTTAGCCAACAATATTGCCCCATAATCTTCAACTCAGTCAACTCAGATAAGACAGCTCATCAGCATATTCCCTACACAAAAGTAAAGCTGTCTCATAGTGCTTTTCTTCATGGCTAAGGAATACATTAAAGGAGGTGGTTGGCAGTTGTAAAGGACTTAATTTCGATTAAAGGAGGTGGTTGGCAATTGTAAAGGACTTAATTTCAAAATTCCCTATGCATGAGGGGTTGTTTCATGCACTAGTATTTATTTTCATGTTTAGGGCTTTGAAAGGGCCTTGAGAAAACTGAGAATATTGGAGAAGCTCTCTTGAAATGCTCTTTTGAACACTGTATCTCTTGGATACATCCTAGAGTGGTGAGTCTTTTGCTTTCAGTTCTGTATCCTTGTTTATTGTCATTAGGGTGGTGATCTTTCTGTATCCCTTTTGATTTTAAATTGGGTGGTGTTAGGACTCTAGCTAGGAGAGTCCTAATTGATTGGGGCATTCATGTAAAACCTACCTAAGCCGACCCTTATTAAAGAGGTGAAGAGGCCGGCTAGGGTTTGGAGGTTATTTCTTAAAGAAGAATTAGGAGTTGTAAAGGAATAGGAGTCTTGAGTAGGAGTCCTATTAGGAGTCTTGAGTAGAAGTCTTAATTGAGTAGGAGTCTTGAGTAAGAGTCCTATTAGGAGTTAGGGTTTAGAAACCCTATAAATAGTCATGTATTCCTACTCTTTTGATAAGAAATAGATGAATCTTTTCTGCAGCCTTTGAGCAGCAACTTGGAGGAAGGAACCCCTATAGAGTTCCAAGAGGCCGATCCCCTAAAGAGATCAACCCCAAGCTTAGAATCTGCAAGGGTTCTATCACTTGGTATCAGAGCAGCGTTCTTGGCATCTCGCTGCCCTTCCACAGCCATCCATCATCTCTCCACAGCCGCCCAAAGCAATTCCCATAATTGCTTAAAAGATCGTCGCTAAATTCCACCGTCATCTCCACCACCGCAGATCATTCTTTGATCTCCCCGTGAATTGCAACAGGTTCTGGTTTCCTACCTTACTGCTGCTGTAATTTAGTTATCCTTATTCAAAAATCCAAAAAAAAAATTGTTCCTATATTGCTGCATAAACTTTTCGTCGTAAAGTTTTCATCTCTACGACGAAAGATACATTGCAGAATTCTAACCGCATAACACTGTCTATTTGATCTTGCTACTGCATTTTTTCTATTCAAATCTCTACGAAATTTTTATAACATAATTGACACTTCCTAAAGGCAGATTTCTCTTTGGTTTTGTCAAAAAATTCCTAATATAAACTATTGATCTTTTACATCTAATCTGCTATACTTAAAAATCTGCACTATAAAATTTCAGCCGCATAGCATAGTTTGTTTGATCTAGCTACTGCATTTTTTCTATCCAAATGTCTATGAAATTTTTATGATAGATTTGATACTTCCTAATAGAGGATTTCCTTTTGGTTTTATCAAAAAATTCTCAATATAAACCACTAGTCTTTTACGTCCAATCTGCTATACTTGAAAATCTGTGCTGCAGAAAATTTCAGCCGCATATTGTTGCCTTAACCGATCTATTTGTAATCTTTTTTGAACGAAATTTCTTCTACACTTTATAGATCATCTTGGCTTCCATCTAAGATTGATCTATTGAGGAATTCATCTCTATAAACAATTTTGTGTTGCTGTAAATTTTCGTCGCAAACCGCTGAAATTTTTTGACGAGAATTTTGCTATCGCAACTTGCACCAATTTCTTTGCTGTTATACTGCCGAAATTTTCTTGATTAAATTGGACATACTTACTGTCATATACACTGAGATTTTGCTATCAATTCCCTCCTCAAATCTCTCAAGTTTTTTGTGGAAATTTCGTTGAGAAATCGCTGTTTCTTCGACGACAATTCTACTCTTACAAGACAACACAATTCTGCAGCAAACTTCCACTGATTTCTATCAAACCTTTGCTGCCATCTACCATAGATCTAAAACTTTCATCCACAGCTCTAAAACTCCACCAAACCACACCCTCAAACTACACCCAAAACGGCCACAAAACAAGCCTAAACCGCAGCCTACATCCACCAATCCACCAACCCTTTTGACCATCACTTCTCTCAACCCATACTTGCCTTTAACCCGATAACAAAAGAGAGATCTAAACATCACAGATTTGGAGACATATTCTATGGCATCTAGGGAGGCAATCAATGCTAAATTCGAAGCCTTGGAGGCGCGAATGGAGGATAAGATTCGGACTCTCTTTACCGAACTCAGTTTGGGCCGACCACTAAGCTCGAAGAAATCACATCAAGGAGAGAGCTCTAACCAATCGCACCAAGCCCGAAGAGATGACTTCCAAGAGAGGAGAGGCTCTATGATTGATTCGAACTATCCACGCATGAGGGTGGACTTCCCTAGATGGGAAGAAGGAGACCCGATTGGTTGGATCTCGCACGCGGAGTGATATTTTCGGTACCACAAAACTGCGGATGCATCTATGGTGGAAATTGCAGCTATACATCTTGAAGGGAATGCCATACAATAGTTTTACTGGTTTAAATATACTCATGAAGTTCTCTCATGGCGACAGTTCAAAGAAGGACTATTGATCCGCTTCAGACAAACCGATTACGAGAACATTGACGAACAACTAGCAAAGATCCGACAAACCTCTACTATTCAGGAGTACCAAACAAGGTTTGAAAGGTTATCTAATCAAACTCATGATTGGTCTCAAAAACAGATATTAAGGACCTTCATTGAGGGCTTGAAGCCGGAGATCCGGGGAGAAGTTAAAGCACGACAACCGTACACGCTTATGGCAGCCATCTCTTTCGCACGACATCAAGAGGAGCGATTGAACCATGAAGCCCGAAGAACTAGGATCGCTTCTCAACCTACAATGCAGAAGCCCTCACCCCCCCCTACTATCAATCAAGTTCTTGCACCAAAAATGATGACAAGAGAAGAGCTTCGGGAGCGATCTACAATGGAGTTATGTTGGCATTGCGACGAGTCATGGAGCCGCGAGCATCGCTGTAGAAAAGGGAGGCTTCTTATGATTGAACCAGTAGAAGAAGAGGTCATTGAACATCCAGAAGAGAGCTTTGAACATAATGAAGAAGATGTAGAAGAAGAGCCACAACCAACCAACGTTACGGTACACGCATTAGCCGGCTACTCCAACCCGCAAATGATGAAAGTTGGAGGCCTTCTCAAACAACAACCGATCACTGTTCTCATCGACACGGGCAGTACTAATAACTTCCTAAACAGTAAGGTTGCTGCTCGGATGGCACTACATATAGAAGGTTGCAGCAAGTTCGATGTAAAGGTTGCTGACGGCAGAATCCTAAAGTGCGACCAAAGATGCCCGCAGGTGAAACTATTGCTGCAAGACCAAGAAATTATGACCAATTTCTTCCTCCTCCCTCTTGATGATCATGAGGCCATGCTCAGAATTGAATGGTTGATGACATTAGGTGATGTTTCCTGGAATTTTATGAAACTAATTTTGAGATTTTACAACAAAGAGAAACATGTGATTCTACACGGGAAACGTGGGGGCGACGTAATGATGATTTGCACACAACAAATGGAGAAGGTTTTGCATAAAGCATGCAGCGGCTTTTTGGTACAACTTGAGCAGCAAACTAAGGGAGAGCCAATAGCATTTGAAGATCCAAACCTACTTCCTTTGCTTGCTGAATTTTCAGATATATTTGACGAACCGCCCAACCTACCTCTTGCCCATCGACATGATCATTGTATACCGATTCTTCTGGGCAAATCTCCTGCAAATATTTGGCTATATCAACATTCATATCTGCAGAAGGATGAAATAGAAAGGATTATAAAAGAGATGCCCGAAACAAGAGTTACTCGACCAAGTTGCAACCCCTACTTTTCACTGGTGCTCTTTGTACGAAAGAAGGATGAAAAATGGCGAATGTGGATTGATTACCGAGCCCTCAATGGCATAATCATCAAGGACAAATACCCTATTCTAATAGCAGATGAATTGTTAGATGAAAGAGAGCACAAGTCTTCACAAAGCTGGACCTTCGATCCGGGTATCATCAAATATGAGTGTGCAAAGAAGAGATACCGAAAACCGCCTTTTGAAGACACAACGACCACTATGAATTTTTGCTTTCGTCACCAGAAGGTGGAATATCTTGGGCATATCATATCAGAGGAAGGTGTGACAGTGGACCCCTCCAAAATTGGAGCAATGCAAAACTGGCTGACCTCGAGGAATATAAAATTGCTACGTGGCTTTCTCGGTTTAATAGGCTACAATCGCAAGTTCATGAAAAACTATGGAAAGATCATTGCACCACTTATTTCCTTATTGAAAAAAGATTTATTCCAATGGTTGGACAAAGCCTCCGCTGCCTTCGACAAACTTATGGCAGCCATGACGACGACGCCGGTGCTAGCACTACCAAATTTCAACCGACCCTTCATTATTGAGGTCGATGCATCTGGAATCGGAATTGAAGCCATTCTCATGCAAGATTGTCGACTACTCACATACACTAGCAAGGCATTATCTCCCTTCCATCAAAATATATCAACATATGACAAGGAGATGCTTGCCATTGTGCGCGCAGCAACGAGGTGGAGACCCTACTTGAACGGTCGACGATTTCAAATTAAAACTGACCATAAAAACCTCAAGTACTTTTTGGAGCAAAAGATATCATCCCCTGAGCAGCAAAAATGGGTAACAAAACTTCTTGGATTTGATTATGAAATAACTTACAAAAAGGGGAAAGAGAATGTTGTTGCAGATGCGCTTTCACAACTACCTGAGCAAGCTGAATTTTCGATCGTTTCACTTTCGACTAGCAACTTCCTTGAGGATATTAAGATGAAATGGCAAGAAGATCCAGAGACTAGTAAGATTATAAAAAAATTGGAGGAAGCACTAAACTCCGTGGCTCATTACAATTGGGACTCAAAAGAATTACGCTATAAGGGATGCATTGTGCTTGTGCCAAATTCTACTTGCATCTTCACAAGCAGATTTTGGACAGAGTTATTCCATATGCAGGGTGCTAAATTGAAAAGGAGTACGACGTATCACCCACAAACCGATGGCCAGACGGAAGTGATAAACAGGTGCTTGGAGACAGCCCAAAGCCACCCACCGAATATGACTACCCAAAGAGAACTCCAGACCCAGTTGAGTGTCATTATTAATCGACGGATCGTGACTCGACGACGATGACCCATTACTGAAGTGCTAATACAATGGGTGAACATACTAGTAGAAGGTGTCACTTGGGAGAACTATGACGACTTGAAGATCAAATTCACAGAATTCATGGATTGTTAGCCTTAAGGACAAGGCTGATTTGAAGAGGGCGGGTCTGTTAGGACTCTAGCTAGGAGAGTCCTAATTGATTGGGGCATTCATGTAAAACCTACCTAAGCCGACCCTTATTAAAGAGGTGAAGAGGCCGGCTAGGGTTTGGAGGTTATTTCTTAAAGAAGAATTAGGAGTTGTAAAGGAATAGGAGTCTTGAGTAGGAGTCCTATTAGGAGTCTTGAGTAGAAGTCTTAATTGAGTAGGAGTCTTGAGTAAGAGTCCTATTAGGAGTTAGGGTTTAGAAACCCTATAAATAGTCATGTATTCCTACTCTTTTGATAAGCAATAGAAGAATCTTTTCTGCAGCCTTTGAGCAGCAACTTGGAGGAAGGAACCCCTATAGAGTTCCAAGAGGCCGATCCCCTAAAGAGATCAACCCCAAGCTTAGAATCTGCAAGGGTTCTATCAGGTGGTGAGCTATTTTTCATTTTATCAAAGTTTCGTCAAGAATTCGCGCCTTGTCTCCTGTGACATTTTCTATCTGAACAACTGTTCTATCGATTTTCTTTCGAAATCCATTCTACATTTTTACCCTCCCCGGTATCACCAAGGCACTTAAAACACTTAATACCTCTAGTTTGATTAGGTAGATTCTCACCTTTACCTTTGCTGCCTAATTCATTTCTGTCTTTAGTTTCATCAATTTTAGGCTTAACAATGGATTTATCATCCTTTTTACTCAAATTTGATTTCCAAGAAGAAGAAGAACCCGAATATGGTTTTGAATCATACCTTGTGCCTTTTCTTTTGAGTTGCCTCTCAATCTTCATAGCCATATTCACCATGTTCTCAATCTCCACATAATGTTGCAACTCTACAAGATCAGCAATGTTCTTGTTTAATCCACTCAATAATCGAGCCATAGTGGCCTCACGGTCTTCCTCCACATTAGCCCTTATCATGGCTATCTCCATCTCCTTGTGATACTCATCAACACTCATGGAACCTTGTGTCAAGGTTTGCAGCCGTTGATTCAAATCCCTATAGTAATAGCTAGGGACAAATCTCCTCCTCATGATTTGTTTCATCTCCAACCAAGTCTCCATGGGCCTTTCACCATTTCTACGCCTATCTTTACACAATTGATCCCACCAAACAATAGCATAATCAAAAAATTCAACAGCAGCTAATTTTACCTTTTTCTCTTCGGAGTAGTTGTGACATTCAAAGATCATTTTCACTTTTCGTTCCCACTCCAAATAAGCATTTGAATTATTCTTCCCTTGAAAAGAAGGAATTTTCATTTTGATGCTGCCTATATTTTTGTCCACACCATCAAAACGTCCCCTCCTAGTTTGTCTCCTAGGATTAACATCTTGACCAATTAGAGTAACTTGGTTATCATCCACATCATCGCCACTATCATATTCATCATGGATAAAGGTTGGTTGTCTCCCACACCGTGATTCACCTTGCAATCTATTAATTGCATCATCATGCCTTTCTAGGTGATCTCTTACATCTCCTATCACTTTGAACATACGTTCAAATTGTTGCTGCATTGCTTGAACTACAAGATCATTTGATGAAGAACTTGCTTCTTTATCTTTAGACATGTATACAACCTGAAAAATAAAGTTAGAATAACCTCACCAACACTCCCTCACATGTTTTATTCTAGATTTGAGTCACTCCACACATTTCTCACACAATTTTTGGCTTTTCTCGATATTGATCTCACCACTCTTGCCTTTTTTTTACCTCTCTTATTTTGTTATTTGAGTTCGTAGATTAACTAAAGTACCTAAACAAACAAATCAGATTATGGCAATTCAAAAATAATGAAATTGGGCTGGTTTAAAAGCAAACAAAAGGGTCGTCCAATTTAACGGTGTGTGTAATGAAGAAACTGAAACAAGAATTGAAATGAACAATGATAAAATTTTGCAACAATTCCCTGAATCCGGAATTTTTTTTTTTCAATTCTGGTCTCTTTTTTTTTACCTTTGGTTTTCGTTCCTTCTTTTTTTTTGACTTTTTTTATCCTTTTTTTTACCTTTGATTTTCTCTCCTTTTTTTATCTTTCTTTTTATATATATATATACTATAAAGTGCGGAATTATAAAGAAGAATAGTAATAACACAAGAAGCACAACAATAAAGATGAAGAAAGAGCAATAACTATAGATATTGTGCAAAAAGAAGAAGAAGAAGAAGAAGAAGAGAAAAGGGAAATCTTTCTTCAGAATGATTCAACTTCAGTAAGAAACCTGGCTACTATTCTGAATGATTTTGGTATAGTTTCTGACCTTCAGTTAAATCATACGAAAAGTAAAGTCTACATGAGCCCTTGCATTGAGGACAAAGACGTTATTGCACATACCCTAGGGTTAGTGAGGGAAATCTGCTAGTTACATATCTGGTTCTCCCACTCATATCCATTGGCATTCACAAAACCCACTGTCAACCTATCCTGGAAAAAATAAAGAACAGAATTTCCTCCTGGAAAAATAGGCTTCTTTCAAAAGCAGGACGACTTGAACTCATCCGTTCGGTATTGAACTCTTACTCTATATATTGGTCAAATGCATTTCTTTTGCCTGTTGGACTTCTCCAAGATATTGAATGGTTATTAATAAACTTCTT
Organism: Musa balbisiana; assembly: GCA_004837865.1. Classification (NCBI taxonomy): domain Eukaryota; kingdom Viridiplantae; phylum Streptophyta; class Magnoliopsida; order Zingiberales; family Musaceae; genus Musa; species Musa balbisiana. The sequence continues at coordinate 31,124,040 of CM017188.1, forward strand.
CTGAAATGGCACAAATGATAAGACAATGCATATGGTAAATTGGGACAGCATCTGCAAACCAAAAGATGAAGGGGGGTTGAACCTGAGAAATACTAGAGATTGGAATAAAGCATGTTTGGTAAAGCAATTGTGGGACCTTTTGCAAAACAAGTGTTCCTTATGGTCACAATGGGTTTCTGCTAGGTATCTTTCAAAGAAATCGATTTGGGAAATTTCAACAAGAACATACCACTCTGCAGTTTGGAAAGGAATTTTAAAGGCAAGGAATTGGCTAATCAAACATATTCCGTACGCAATCTCTACTAGAACTAATACTAATATGTGGTACGATCCTTGGGTGAATGGGAAAAGCATATTTCAATTATACGGTGATAGAATACGAAAAGACCTAGGGGCTCCCAAAGACTGGAAGGTTTCCGAGTTCATTGCTAATGGTACCTGGTGTCTCCCTACTCCTATTTCTCCTGAAATGTTATCACTTTGGCCGACTATCACAGCTATTCCAATCAGGAACAACTCTTCAGATGTACTTATTTGGCTTCATGACAATGGCAAATTTAGTGCCACATTCGCTTGGAATCAAATTAGGCAAAGAAATAACAAGTGGCACCCAAGCAGTTGGACATGGGATCGACCGGGATCACAAAGACATTCCTTATGTACATGGCAGGCCCTTTTGAATAAACTACCTACAATAGACAATATGAAAAGAAGAGGTATCCATCATGTTAATCGATGCTCCCTTTGCATGCAACAAGAAGAAACTATTGACCATCTCTATTTTGCTTGTGACTATACTAAATTGATATGGAAGGAGATTCTCCAGCGATTCGAACTCAATAGAATGCCGCAACCAAACTTGCATCAAGAATTAGGTGACCTCATGCAATGTTTTTCAAGAAAAGGGCCTCTTACACAATTGACAAAGGTTATATTCAGATGCGCTATTTGGTAGATGTGGAAGGAAAGATGTAGCAGAATCTTTGAGTGTCAACACACAAACAATGCTCAGCTCTTGACAGAGATTATTAGAGACTCAAGATCATGTATGGAGAATGATCTCAAAATGGAGCACTTTACACGAAGAGAAAAAGATATTTTTATCAAATTCAATTTTGCTATTAGCTAAAGACCTTGGGCATGAAAAGCTATCCCCACAGGAAATCTTGGCATATCTGGACTTTACATTTTATTTGTTGGCCACAGTTAAGAGTTATAGTCTACAGCATGTGTAGTCATAACTACCGCATGAGTACTCTACGAGTTACCTAGCTTCATCTATAACTTGTATAGACAAAGCTATTTGTAGAAACTTTACACAAAATCAATTTACTTTTACTTATCAAAAAAAAGAGAAAAGGGAAATCTAAAATATAGCAAATAAATGGATAAACAAACCTCAAACTTGAGCCGAGCTCTGATACCAAATGATGGAAATCTTCAACTTAGCAACCATGCATCCCGATAGCTAAAGACCTATGATACATATGGAATGCAAATTGAATCCCTCTAACGAATTGTAACAAGATGGATCGTTCAAGATTGAAGTTCAGGAAACTATTCTAATCACTTTATCAATGAGAATTTGATGAAGTAATTAGAACAGCACTTTGATTCCCTTAAAATGCCACAAACTAAGAAGCTTGATAAGTTGAAAGGAAAAACAAAGATTTTTGAACTTTGGAACTTATCAAGCTTTTCTGCTTGTGGCGTTCAAAACCCAAAAATCTTTGTTTTTCCTTTCAACTTATCAAGCTTCTTAGTTTGTGGCGTTTTAAGGGAATCAAAGTGCTGTTCTAATTACTTCACAAATTCTCATTGATAAAGTGATTAAAATAGTTTCCTGAACTTCAATATTGAACGATCCATCTTGTTTCAATTCGTTGGAGGGATTCAATTTGCATTCTATATGTATCATAGCTCTTTAGCTATCGGGGTGTATGATTGCTAAGTTGAAGATTTCCATCAGGATCCCTCCAAAATTGGAGCAATGTAGAACTGGCCGACCTCGAGGAACATAAAATTGCTACGTGACTTTCTCGGCTTAATAGGCTACAATCGTAAGTTCATGAAAAACTATGGAAAGATCAGTGCACCACTTACTTTCTTGCTGAAAGAAGATGCTTTCTAATGGTCAAATAAAAACACCACTGCCTTCAACGAATATAAAGCCGCAATGACGACAACGCTCGACATCGGCAAGAGTTTTGTTATTGAAGCCGATGCCTTCGAACTCGGAATTAGTGTTATACTAACACAAGATGGCCGCCCCCTCGCTTATAGTGTCTCAAGTCTAAAGACCTGATACACCACTAGAACTATGGAATCGCTATCTAACAATAAGGCATTATCAACCATCATTAGATAACCTTTCAAACCTGGTTTGGTACTCCAGAACGGTAGAGGTTTGTCGGATCTTTGCTAGTTGTTCATCAATATTCTCGTAATCGGTTCGTCCGAAGCGGATCAATAGTCCTTCTTTGAATTGTCGCCATGAGAGGACTCCATGAGTATATTTAAACTAGTCAAACCACTGTATGACATCCCCTTCAAGATGTATAGCTGCAATTTCTACTAAAGATGCATCTGTAGTTTTATGATATCGAAAATATCGCTCCGCGCGCGAGATCCAACCAATCGGGTCTCCTTCTTCCCATCTAGGGAAGTCCACCCTCATGCATGGATAGTTGAGGTTAGTCATAAAACATCCCCTCTCTTGAAAGTCATCTCTTCGGGCTTGGTGGGATTGGTTAGAGCTCTCTCCTTGATGTGATTTCTTCGGGCTTAGTGGTCAGCCCAAACTGAGTTCGTTAAAGAGAGTCCGAATCTTATCCTCCATTCGCACCTCCAAGGCTTCAAATTTAGCATTGATTGCCTCCTTAGATGCCACAGTATATGCCTCTAAATCTATGATGTTAAGATCTCTCTTTTGTTGTCGGGTTAAAGGCAAGTATAGGTTGAGAGAAATGATGGTCGAAAGAGTTGGTGGATTGGTGTATGTAGGCTGTGGTTTAGGCTTGTTTTGCAACTGTTTTGGGTGAAGTTTGAGGGTGTGGTTTGGTGAAGTTCTAGGGATATGGATGAATGTATTAGATCTATAGTAGATGGTAGCAAAGGTTTGATAGAAATCAGTGGAACTTTGCTGCAGAATTGTGTTGTCTTGTAAAAGCAGAATTATTGTCGAAGAAACAATGGTTTCTCAATGAAATTTCCACCAAAAACATAAGAAATTTGAGGAGGGAATTGAAAGCAAAATCTCAGTTTATATGACAGCAAGGATGTTTAATTTAATGAAGAAAATTTTGGCAGTATAATAGCAAACAAATTGGTGCAAGTTGTGATAGCAAAATTCTCGTTGAAAAATTTCAGCGATTTGTGACGAAAATTTGCAACAACACAAAATCATTTTCTAAGATAAATTCTTCAATAGATCAATCTTAGATGGAAGCCAAGATGATATATGAATTGTATAAGAAATTTTGTTTAAAAAGATTGTAAATAGATCGGTTAAGGCAACAATATGAGGCTGAAATTTTCTATAGCATAGATTTTCAATCGTAGCAGATTGGACATAAAAGATCAGTTATTTATATTGAGAATTTTTCGATGAAACAAAAAGAAAATCTACTGTTAGGAAGTGCCAAAGCTATCATAAAAGTTTTGTAGAGATTTGGACAAAAAAAACATAATAGCAAGATCAAACAAACTTGTGCTATGCGGTTGGAATTTTACAGTGCAGATTTTCAAGTATAGCAGATTTGACGGAAAAGATCAATGGTTTATATTGGGAATTTTTTGACAAATCCAAAGGAAAATTTGCTGTTAGGAAGTTTCAAAGTTGTCATAAAAATTTTGTAGAGATTTGGATAGAAAAAATATAGTAGCAAGATCAAACAGTTTGTGCTATGCGATTGGAATTCTGTAATGTATCTTTCGTTGTAGAGAGGAAAACCTTGTGACGAAAAGTTTATGCAGCAATATAGGAACAATTTTTTTTTTGAAATTTTGATTAAGGATAACTAAATTGCAGCAACAGTAAGGTACAAAACTAGAACCTGTTGCAAATCATGGGGAGGTCAAAGAATGATCCGCGGTGGTGGAGATGACGGTGGAATTTGGCGACGATCTTTTAAGCAATTGTAGGAATTGCTTTGGGCGGCTGTGGAAAGATGATGGATGGCTGTGGAAGGGCAGCAAGACGCCAAGAACGCTGCTCTAATACCAGGTGTTAGAACCCTTACAGATTCTAAGCTTGGGGTTGATCTCTTTAGGGGATCAACCCCCTGGAACTCTATAGGGGTTCCTTCCTCCAAGTTGCTGCTCAAAGGCTGCAGAAAAAATTCATCTATTGCTTATGAAAAGAGGAGGAATTGATGGCTATTTATAAGGCTTCTAAACCCTAACTCCTAATAGGACTCCTACTCAAGACTCCTACTTCTAACCAACTCCTAATAGGATTCCTACTCAAGACTCCTATTCCTTTTCAACTCCTAATTCTTATATAAGAAACAACCTCCTAACCCTAGCCGACCTCTTTAACTTTTTAATAGGGGTCGGCTTATGTAGGTTTTACATAAATGTCTCTCTCAATTAGGACTCTCCTAGCTAGAGTCCTAACATTTAGTCAGCCATTTTATGCCAAGCACGGCCTCATAGTCATCAATTGGTAGGAGGAAGAAGTCGATCATAATTTCTTGGTCTTGCAGCAATAGTTTCACATGCGGGCATCTTTGGTCGCACTTTAGAATTCTGCTGTCGGCAACCTTTACATTGAACTTGCTGCAAACTTCTATATGTAGTGCCATCCGAGTAGCAACCTTACTATTTAGGAAGTTATTAGTGTTGCCCGTGTCGATGAGAACAGTGATCGGTTGTTGTTTGAGAAGGCCTCCAACTTTCATCGTTTGCGGGTTGGAGTAGCCGGCTAATGTGTGTACCGTAACGTCGGTTGGTTGTGGCTCTTCTTCCACATCTTCTTCTTTATATTCAAGGCTCTCTTCTAGATGTTCAATGACCTCTTCTTCTACTGGTTCAATCATAAGAAGTCTCCCTTTTCTACAACGATGCTCGCGGCTCCACGGCTCGTTGCAATGCCAAAATAACCCCTTCGCAGATCGCTCCCGAAGCTCTTCTCTTGTCAACCTTTTTGGTGCAGGTGCTCGGTTAATAGTAGGGGGGGCTGAGGGCTTTAGTATTGCAGGTCGAGGAGCGATCCTAGTCCTCCGGACTTCATGGTTCAATCACTCCTCTTGAAGTCGTGCGAAAGAGTGTTAGGACTCTAGCTAGGAGAGTCCTAATTGATAGGGGCATTCATGTAAAACCTACCTAAGCCGACCCTTATTAAAGAGGTGAAGAGGCCGGCTAGGGTTTGGAGGTTATTTCTTAAAGAAGAATTAGGAGTTGTAAAGGAATAGGAGTCTTGAGTAGGAGTCCTATTAGGAGTCTTGAGTAGAAGTCTTAATTGAGTAGGAGTCTTGAGTAAGAGTCCTATTAGTATTTAGGGTTTAGAAACCCTATAAATAGTCATGTATTCCTACTCTTTTGATAGGCAATAGATGAATCTTTTCTGCAGCCTTTGAGCAGCAACTTGGAGGAAGGAACCCCTATAGAGTTCCAGGAGGCCGATCCCCTAAAGAGATCAACCCCAAGCTTAGAATCTGCAAGGGTTCTATCACTTGGTATCAGAGCAGCGTTCTTGGCGTCTCGTTGCCCTTTCCATAGCTGTCCATCTTCCCTCCACAGCCGCCCAAAGCAATTCCCACAATTGCTTAAAAGATCGTCACCAAATCCCGCCGTCATCCCCACCACCGCAGATCATCTTTTGATCTCCCCGTGAATTGCAACAGGTTCTGGTTTCCTACCTTGCTTCTGCTGTAATTTAGTTATCTTTATTCGAAAATCCAAAAAACAAAAAAAATTATTCCTATATTGCTGCATAAACTTTTCGTCGCAAAGTTTTCATCTCTACGACGAAAGATACATTGCAGAATTCCAACCGCATAGCACAGTTTGTTTGATCTTCCTACTATAATTTTTTTGTCCAAATTTCTACGAAATTTTTATGATAGCTTTGACACTTCCAAATAGTAGATTTCCCTTTTGTTTCATCAAAAAATTCTCAATATAAACTGCTGATCTTTTACGTCCAATCTGCTACACTTCAAAATCTGTGCTGTAGAAAATTTCAGCCGCATATTGTTGCCTTAACCGATCTATTTGTAATCTTTTTTGAACGAAATTTTCTCTACACTTTATAGATCATCTTGGCTTTCATCTAAGATTGATCTATTGAGGAATATATCTTTAAAAACAATTTTGTGTTGCTGCAAATTTTCATCACAAACCGTTGAAATTTTTTGACGAGAATTCTACTATCGCAACTTACACCAATTTCCTTGCTATTATACTGCCGAAATTTTCTTGATTAAATTGGACATCCTTGCTGCCATATAAACTGAGATTTTGCTGCCAATTCTCTCCGCAAATCTCTCAAGTTTTTGATGGAAATTTCATCGAGAATCCGCTGTTTCTTCGATGATAATTCTGCTCTTACAAGATAACACAATTCTGCAGCAAACTTCCACCGATTTCTATCGAACCTTTGCTGCCATCTACCACAGATTTAAAACCTTCATCGGTAGCCCTAAAACTCCACCAAACCACACCCTCAAACTGCACCCAAAACTGCCACAAAACAAGCCTAAACTGCAGCCTACATCCACCAATCCACTAACCCTTTCGACCATCACTTCTCTCAACCCATACTTGCCTTTAACCCGACAACAAAAGAGAGATCTAAACATCACAGATTTGGAGGCAAATTCTATGGCATCTAGGGAGGCAATCAATGCTAAATTCGAAGCCTTGGAGGCGCGAATGGAGGATAAGATTCGGACTCTCTTTACCGAACTCAGTTTGGGCCGACCACTAAGCTCGAAGAAATCACATCAAGGAGAGAGCTCTAACCAATCGCACCAAGCCCGAAGTGATGACTTCCAAGAGAGGAGAGGTTCAATGACTGATCTCAACTATCCACGAATGAGGGTGGACTTCCCTAGATGGGAAGAAGGAGACCCGATTGGTTGGATCTCGCGTGCGGAGAGATATTTTCGGTACCACAAAACCGTGGATGCATCTATGGTGGAAATTGCAGCTATACATCTTGAAGGGGATTCCATACAATGGTTTCACTGGTTTAAATATGCTCATGGAGTTCTCTCATGGCGACAATTCAAAGAAGGACTATTGATCCGCTTCGGACCAACCGATTACGAGAACATTGACGTTGTAGCAAAGATCCGACAAACCTCTACCGTTCGGGAGTACCAAACCAGGTTTGAAATGTTATCTAATCAAACTCGTGATTGGTCTCAAAAACAGCTATTGGGGGACCTTCATTGAGGACTTGAAGCCGGAGATCTGGGGAGAAGTTAAAGCACGATAACCGTACACGGTTATGGCAGCCATCTCTTTCGCACGACATCAAGAGGAGCGATTGAACCATGAAGCCCGAAGAACTAGGATCGCTTCTCAACCTACAATGCAGAAGCCCTCACCCCCCCCTACTATCAATCAAGTTCTTGCACCAAAAATGATGACAAGAGAAGAGCTTCGGGAGCGATCTACAAAGGAGTTATGTTGGCACCGCGACGAGCCGTGGAGCCGCGAGCATCACTGTAGAAAAGAGAGACTTCTTATGATTGAACCAGTAGAAGAAGAGGTCATTGAACATCTAGAAGAGAGCCTTAATATTGAAAAGGAAGATGCAGAAGAAGAGCCACAACTAATCGAAGTTACAGTACATGCACTAGCCGGCTACTCAAACCCGCAAACGATGAAAGTTGAAGGCCTTCTCAAACAACAATCGATCACTGTTCTCATCAACACGGGCAGCACTAATAACTTCCTAGATAGTAAAGTTGCTCTCCGGATGGCCTTACCTATCGAGTATTACAGCAGGTTTGACGTCAAGTTCACCGACGGACGGATTTTGAAGTGTGATCGTAGGCGCCCGCAGGAGAAACTATTACCGCAGGAACAAGAGATAATTGCAGATTTCTTCCTCCTTCCTCTTGATGATCATGAGGCTATGCTCAAAATTGAATGGTTGACAACATTAGGTAATGTTTCCTGGAATTTTATGAAACTAATTTTGAGATTTTATAGTAAAGGGAAACAGGTGATTCTACACGGGAAACTTGGGGGCGACGTAATGACGATTTGCACACAACAAATGGAGAAGGTTTTGCATAAAGCATGCAGCGGCTTTTTGGTACAACTTGAGCAGCAAACTAAGGGAGAGCCAATAGAATTTGAAGATCCAAACCTACTTCCTTTGCTTCTTGAATTTTCAGATATATTTGACGAACCACGCAACCTACCTCTTGCCTATCGGTATGATCATTGTATACCGATTCTTCTGGGCAAACCTCCTGCAAATACTTGGCTATATCAACATTCATATCTGCAGAAGGATGAAATAGAAAGGATTCTAAAAGATATGCCCGAAATAGGAGTTATTCGGCCAAGTTGCAGCCCCTACTTTTCACCGATGCTCTTCGTATGAAAGAAAGACGAAACATGGCGAATGTGCATTGATTACCAAACCCTCAATGGCATAACCATCAAGGACAAATACCCTATTCTAATAGTAGATGAATTGCTAGATGAAAGGGAGCATAAATCTTCACAAAGCTGGACCTTCGATCCGGGTATCATCAAATATGAGTGTGCAAAGAAGACATACCGAAAACCGCCTTTTGTACACACAACGGCCACTATGAATTTTTGTCAGAAGGTAGAATATCATGGGCATATCATATCAGAGGAAGGTGTGGCAGTGGACCCCTCCAAAATTGGAGCAATGCAGAATCGGTTGACCTCGTGGAACATAAAATTGCTACGTGGCTTTCTCGGTTTAATAGGCTACAATAGCAAGTTCATGAAAAACTATGGAAAGATCAGTGCACCACTTATTTCCTTACTAAAAAAAGATATCTTCCAATGGTCGGACAAAGCCTCCAATGCCTTCAACAAACTTAAGGCAGCCATGACGACGACGTCGGTGCTAGCACTACCAGATTTTAACCGACCCTTCATTATTGAGGCCAATGCATATGGAGTTAGAATTGAAGCCATTCTCATGCAAGATGGTCGACCACTCGCATACACTAGCAAGGCATTATCTCCCTCCCATCAAAACATGTCAACATATGATAAGGAGATGCTCGCCATTGTGCACGCAGCAACGAGGTGGAGACCCTACTTGATCGGTCGACGATTTCAAATTAAAACTGACCATAAAAGCCTCAAGTACTTTTTAGAGCAAAAGATATCATCCCCTGAGCAGCAAAAATGGGTAACAAAACTTCTTGGATTTGATTATGAAATAACTTACAAAAGGGGAAAGAGAATGTTGTTGCAGATGCGCTTTCGCAGCTACCCGAGCAAGTTGAATTTTCGGCCATTTCGCTTCCAACCAGTAACTTCCTTAAGGATATTAAGATGGAATGGCAGGATGATCCAGAGACCAGTAAAATCATAAAAAAATTGGAAGAAGCATCAAGCTCCGTGGCACACTACAATTGGGACTCAAAAGAATTACACTATAAAGGACGCACTGTGCTTATGACAAATTCTACTTGCATCTTCACGAATAAATTTTGGATAAAGTTATTCCATATGCAGAGTACTAAATTGAAAAGGAGTATACAATATCACCCTCAAACCGACAGCCAGACGAAAGTTGTAAATAGGTGCTTGGAGACAGCCCAAAGCCACCTACCAAATATGATTACTCAAGGAGAACTCCAGATCCAGCCAAGTGTCATTATTGATCAATAGATCGTGACTCGACGACGACGACCCACTACTGAAGTGCTAATACAGTGGGTGAACCTACCAACAGAAGATGCTACTTGAGAGAACTATGACGACTTGAAGATCAAATTCCCAAAATTCATGAATCGTCAGCCTCGAGGACAAGACTGATTTGAAGAGGGCGGGTTTGTTAGGACTCTAGCTAGGAGAGTCCTAATTGATAGGGGCATTCATGTAAAACCTACCTAAGCCGACCCTTATTAAAGAGGTGAAGAGGCCGGCTAGGGTTTGGAGGTTATTTCTTAAAGAAGAATTAGGAGTTGTAAAGGAATAGGAGTCTTGAGTAGGAGTCCTATTAGGAGTCTTGAGTAGAAGTCTTAATTGAGTAGGAGTCTTGAGTAAGAGTCCTATTAGGATTTAGGGTTTAGAAACCCTATAAATAGTCATGTATTCCTACTCTTTTGATAGGCAATAAATGAATCTTTTCTGCAGCCTTTGAGCAGCAACTTGGAGGAAGGAACCCCTATAGAGTTCCAGGAGGTCGATCCCCTAAAGAGATCAACCCCAAGCTTAGAATCTGCAAGGGTTCTATCAAAGAGATGGCTGCCATAAGCGTGTATGGTTGTCGCGCTTTAACTTCCCCCTGGATCTTCGGCTTCAAGCCCTCAATGAAGGTCCCTAATAGCTGTTTCTCAGACCAATCATGAGTTTGATTACATAATCTTTCAAACCTGGTTTGGTACTTCTGAATGGTGGAGGTTTATCGGATCTTCGCTAGTTGTCCATCAATATTCTCATAATCGGTTGGTCCAAAGCGGATTAGCAGTTCTTCTTTGAATTGTCGCCATGAGAGTACTCCATGAGTGTGTTCAAACTAGTCAAACCACTGTATAACATACATTCAAGATGTATAGCTGTAATTTCCACCATAGATGCATCCACGGTTTTGTGGTACCGAAAATATCGCTCCGCACGCGAGATCCAACCAATCGGGTCTCCTTCTTCCCATCTAGGGAAGTCTACCCTCATGCTTGGATAGTTGAGGTCAGTCATAGAACCTCCCCTCTCTTAGAAGTTATCTCTTCGGGCTTGGTGCGATTGGTTAGAGCTCTCTCCTTGATGTGATTTTTTCGGGCTTAGTGGTCGGCCCAATCTGAGTTCGGTAAAGAGAGTCCGAATCTTATCCTCCATTTGTGCCTCGAAGGCTTCAAATTTAGCATTGATTATCTCCTCAGATGCCATACTATATGCCTCCAAACCAGTGATATTAAGATCTCTCTTTTGTTGTCCAGTTAAAGGCATGTATAGGTTGAGAGAAGTGATGGTTGTAAGGGTTGGTGGATTGGTGGGTGTAGGCTGCAATTTAGGCTTGTTTTGTGGCTGTTTTGGGTGTCGTTTGAGGGTGTGGTTTGGTAGAGTTTTAGAGCTATAGATGAAAGTTTTAGATTTGTGGTAGATGGCTGTTACAATTCACGAGGAGATCAAAAGATGATCTGCGGTGGTAGAGATGATGGCTGGATTTGGTGACAATCTTTTAAGCAATTGTGGGAATTGCTTTGGGTGGCTGTGGAGGGATGATGGATGGCTGTGGAAGGGCAGTGAGACACCAAGAATGCTGCTTTGATACCAAGTGTTAGAACCCTTGTAGATTCTAAGCTTGGGGTTGATCTCTTTAGGGGATCGACCTCCTGGAACTCTATAGGGGTTTCATCCTCCAAGTTGCTGCTCAAAGGCTATAGAAAAGATTCATCTATTGCCTATGAAAAGAGGAGGAATACATGGCTATTTATAGGGTTTCTAAACCCTAACTCCTAATAGGATTCTTACTCAAGAATCCTACTTCTAACTAACTCCTAATAGGACTCCTACTTCCAACCAACTCTTAGTTCTTCTCTAAGAAATAACCACCATACCTTAGCTGGCCTTTTTACCTCTTTATTATGGGTCAGCTTAGGTAGGTTTTACATGAATGTCTCTCTCAATTAAGACTCTCTTAGCTAGAGTCCTAACAATTACCTTTTGCATTCTATCTGCAAACACTTTGGAGATGATCTTGTAAATGAAGTTGCATAATGATATGGGTTGATAGTTCTCTAGTGAATCAGCCCCTGTATTCTTGGGAATTAAGGAAATAAAAGTGCAATTCATCTCTCTACGAAAATGACCTGAAGAGAAAAAATGTTGGCAAGCCTTAATCACATCATTTCCAACAATAGACTATGCAGTTTGGTAAAATTCAGCTGGAAATCCATCTGGACTAGGGCTTTTGTCCTTCGGTGACTTAAAGACAACTCTTTCAATTTCATCATCTGTAATTGGGGCATTGAGGATTGAAATGACATCTGTATCAAGCTTTCTAGTTGGCTCCACTTGAATGTTATTAGGTTGCACCGTTTGATTGAGTAAGGAACAAAAAAATCGCTCAGTGTATACTTTAACCTCATCTAAATTCTCAATAAGATTACCATATTTGTCTCTGCATTTTCTGATGCGATGAACTACCCTACGAGTAGCAATGGAAGCATAGAAAAACTTAGTATTGGAATCGCCTAGAGTAAGCCAATGCTATCAAGACTTCTGCTTTGCAAAGCTTTCTTCCTGCTTTAAGGCTTGCATGAAGTTATTTCTGGCTTCTATCTCTTTGTAGATAAGATTCTCATCTTGGGGCTGAAGTTGTAGCTCATGCTGCATTTCCATTAGTTCTTTTCTGCAAATTTAAACCCGGGTGGTAATATTTTCAAATGTGTTTGTATTCCACTCCTTAAGTGCTGCTTTATAGGCTTTGAGCTTTTGACATAAGATGTATGTTGGCGAACCATGTATATTAACATCCCAAGCTAATCTGATAATATCAAGGAACTAAGGATGTGTACTCCACATGTTAAAGAATCTAAATGGTTTCTTGCCTCTACGTGTTGCTTTATCTGCGTGTATATACATTAAGGAATGATCAGAAAATAATGGTGTATCATACTCAAGAAGTGAATCAGGGTAAACTGTTAACCATTCTTAATTAATCAAACACCTATCAAGTCGAGCCATTATTTCATGTTAGCAGCACCTTGATTACTCTAGGAGAGCCAATTTCCCACTGATTTCATATCAATCAATGCGGCAGTATCTATGTAATCATTAAAACTTTGAAGCTGACTTTCGAAAAGCTGTCTACCCCCCACTTTTTCATTTGTGTATCGAACAGTATTAAAATCACCAAGAACAATCCAAGGCACATTACGACAGTCATTTGCAATGTTAGTCAGATCATTCCATAGTATATTTCTTTCTTGTATACTGTTTGAAGCATATATACCAGTGAAATTGAATTGACAGCCATTCTTTTTGTCCTCCACCTTTAGATGAATGAATTGATCAGTAGCAGAAATAATCCAAGCATTAATAGAGTTAGGATGCCATAAGACCCATATTCTACCAAATGTTTCACTAGAGTTATTGGTAAACAATTCTGCGTCCGGCCATATTAAGTTCTTTTGAGCAAGAACGAGCGATTTTTTCATTTTTATTTCCATGAGAATAGCAATGTCACATGCGGTAGACTTGATTATTCTGTTGAGCTCCCGACATTTTTCTGGCTTATTAAGTCCACAAACATTCCAGCAAATTATTTTCATCAGAAGAAAACAAATGGAAAAGGAAGGGATGAAGTTGTAATATCCCTCACTTTTGAAATTTATTGATTTATTGTAAATCAGAGGACATATAGGTAAATATAAAAATTTCAAGGACTAAATTGTTAAGTTGCAAAAAAAAGAAAAAATCGAAAAGCTCGGTCTTATCCCACCGCCTCCCACGCTCTCAGTTTCCCATGGGAAACAGAGAGAGGAGTTGGGGGCGTTGTGGAAGAAGTAGAGGAGGGAAGAAGAGGAGAAAAGGAGGAGAAGAAGAAGAGAGGAGAAGGAAGAGAGAGAGAGAGAAGAAGAAGAGGAGGGAGGAGGTGGCTGCGGCACCTCTGTTTCCTGCAGGGGGAAACAGAGGAGAGGAGGCGCTGTTCGTCGGGGAGGAGAAGGGAAGAAGAGAAGAGGGAGAAGAGAGGGAAGAGGGAGATGAGAGAGAGGCAGCTGCAGCAGGTAGGGCTGTAGCACCTCTGTTTCCTGCAGGTGGAAACAGAGGAGAGGATGTGTGGGGCGTCGGGGAGGAGAAGGGAAGAAGAAGAAGAAGAAGAAGAAGAAGAAGAAGAGAGGAGAGGAGGGTGGCTGCGGCAAGGCTGCAGCGAGGAGGTGTGGGGCATTGGGGAGGAGAAGGGAAGAAGAGGAGAAGAAGAGAAGGAGTAGAAGAGGGAAAAGAAAGGGAAGAAGGAGAGGAAGAGGAGTAGGGGAGGAAGAAGAGGCTGCCACTGCGGTTGTGGCAGTTGCAGTTGGAAGAGAAGAAGGAGAGGAAGAAGTGTAGGGGAGGAAGAAGAGGCTGCGGCTGCGGCAGTGGCAACTGCAGCTGGAAGAAAAGAAGGTGAGGAAGAAGAGTGGAAGGAGAGCTGTGGCTGCGGCTGTAGCAGCCGTGGCTGGGAAAGAAGAAGAGGAAGGAAGAAGGGAAGAGGGAGAGGAGAGAGACGTAGCTGCAGCACCTCTGTTTCCTGCAGGAGGAAACAGAGGAGAGGAGGCACTATGCGTCGGGGAGGAAGAGAGAAGAAGGGGAGGAGAGGAAGTAGAGAAGGAGGCTGCGGCTGCGGCGATGGCAGCTGCAGCTAGAAGAGAAGAATGAGAGCAAGAAGAGGCTGTGGCTGTGGTGGCTACGGCCATGGCTGCGGCTGTGACTGCAGCGATTGCAGCTAGGAAAGAAGACAAGGAAAAGGAGAAGAAGAGGGAGAAAAGAGGGAAGAAGAGGAAGAGGGGAAGGTGGCTGCGGCTGCGGTTGCGACTGTGGCAATGGCAGCGGCGGCAGCTGCGGCTACGATTGTGGCTGCGGCGGCGTTAGCGGTGCGGTTGCGGCAGCAGCGTGGCTGCGGCAACTGTGGCAGCGGTGTGGCTACGGTAGCAACAACGATAGTGGTTGCAGCAGTGGCGGTGGCTGCAGCAGTTGTGTTTGGGGAAGAAAAAAAAAAAAGGAGAATGAGAGAAAGGAGAAAAGGAAGTAGTGTAGCGGCAGCGGCAGAGGCAGCAGCGTGGCTGCGGTAGCGGCGGTGGCTGCGGCAGCTGTGTTTGGGAAAGAAAAAGAAGGAATGAGCGAAGGGAGATAGGAAGTAGCGCAGTGAAATGGGCTGCGGCTGCGGCTGCGACTGCGACCGTGGCTGTAGCTGCAGTTGTGACTATGGCATGGCAACTGCGGTTGGGAAAAAGAAGATAGTTGCTTAAAACAAAACAAGGAGAGGACACGAAGGAAAAAGTAGAAAAAAGATTCGGGCATACACCTTCGGATCTTCGGATCACAATCTACGAAAGGCAAGTGTTTCAATCTTTTCCATTGTATCGATCCTTTCTATTGCAAGTGTTCCGATCCTTCCTATTGCAAGCATTCAAATCTTTCCTATTGCAAGTGTCTTGATCTTTCCTTACTGTAATTTTATCTCTGCATTTGCCTTGAATATGAAAACTTTAAATTGTTCTAGCCTTGCATTTGATATGTCTCCTGTTTAGACGTAACGATTTGAATCTGTGAAACTTCTGAGATTCTAACCTTTCTACCTTGTTATGGTTATAACTTTATGTACGGACCTCTGATTTAGACAAATTATTTGATCTGAACATAGACTCATATAGCTTTCTTATGATAGCTTATTTTAAGAATTTAGAGTCAGTTTGCCTGCCCAGTTATCTAATAAATCCGACCCTATAAATTCTACAAAACAGCAATTTTATTTTTGACCTTTGGTTACTAAATTAATTGTAACTCTTTCTTGGAAACTTTGATTCATACGAAACTTGTTGTTTTTGAAACTTGATTGAAATATCTTTCCAAGGATTTACTTTTTGAGTAATTTGGAGCACAATTGATAGTTTGAATCATTTGTTCAATGTGCTGCTCAATTTCTACCAGAAATCGAGCTTTGGTCGATTTCGCATATTTTGGTTTCATTCCTTTGGAAATTGATTTCATTTAGCTTTCTTTGTTCAATTGAGCTTTATATTTCTTCGTTGAATTCTTGTATTCTCTTGTCCTTAAATTATTTGCATTCTTGAAACCTATTGTGTAAAGTTTATGCTGTATTGTATTGACGTGTATAGGCACATGTATATCCTATTGTTTCACAATTGCTTTCGATATGTGCCTATTCCAATTTCATTTCCTTAGACATTGAATTCATCTAACCTTATTATTTCAATTGAGCTATATGTGATTGCTTGGAATCCTTATATGTTCTTGCTTTCATTTCCTTTCAAATATAAATACATTTGTGAAAGATTACGCTTGTATTATATTCACTCGTAAAGGCACATGTACATTTTGTTGTCCCACGTGTGCTTCCGATATGTGCTATTTATTGTTCATACTATCCTTTTGTACTCTGGTGTTTGTGGGATATTGTGAACCTTTGTGAGAAATGGTAAAAGGAGTTATGCATAGAGCCTGTGATGTTCTGCTGGCACCTTATGACTTCACTCAGACGTGGGTGGATGGAGCTCCCAAACGTGGGAGACTTATGTTTGGTGGTCATTCAGAAATGGATGTACCATATTATGTTATGGTCCCACTACACCTTCTGTATGTTTGATATGATATCCAGAGCTTTGGTTATGTATTTCTGTGTGTGCTTTGGATAAGAATGATATGAATGCAATGTCAAATTCGATGTTTGAGCTTCTGTTTCATATTTGTTCTTTGATACGTTCCGAAATGGTTCATATGTCGTTGTTATGCTTTGAAATATTTCATATACCATTGATATGTTTCAAATTGTTTCATTTGTTATTGATATGCCCCGAAACATTTCATACGCCATTGATATACTTCGAAATGTTTCATTTGCTATTGTTATGCTCCAAAATGTTCCATATGTCATTGATATGCTCCGGAACATTTCATATGCTATTGATATGCTCCAATTACTCTGTACTCCATTTGTTATTAACCAAATGTGTTTTGAATGACATGTCATTTGTGATTCTAAATCTAATAATATGTTTCCCTGAGAGTTCTTGTATTATGCCTTGCATTCTGATACCTTATTTGTTTGAAACTGTCCATTTTCACTCTAGATATATTTTGTTACTTGCTGAGCTGTTTTTAGCTCACTCCGTTGTTATATAAATCTTTCAGGTCAGCTTATCACTCTTTGAGATGTTGAATTGGGCTGAGGTAGTGGAGAGCTATTCAGAATTGTGGGCAAATTATATTGATTATTGAAATCAGAGGAAATATAGGTAAATATAAAATTTTCAAGGACTAAATGTTAAGTTGCAAAAAAAAAGAAAAACCGAAAGCTCGGTCTTATCCCCACCCGCCTCCCACCCTCTTTTCTCTGGACAACAGAGATGAGTAGCTGGGGCGTTGGGGCGAAGTAGAGAAGGATGGAAGAAGAGGAAAAATGAGAAGAGAGAGCAGAGGGAGGAAGAGAAAAGGAGGAAGAGAGGAGAAGAGAGGAGAAGAAGAGGAGAAGAAGAGGAGAAGAAGAGGAGAAGAAGAGGAGAAGAAGAGGAGAAGAAGAGGAGAAGAAGAGGAGAAGAAGAGGAGAAGAAGAGGAGAAGAAGAGGAGAAGAAGAGGAGAAGAAGAGGAGAAGAAGAGGAGAAGAAGAGGAGAAGAAGAGGAGAAGAAGAGGAGAAGAAGAGGAGAAGAAGAGGAGAAGAAGAGGAGAAGAAGAGGAGAAGAAGAGGAGAAGAAGAGGAGAAGAAGAGGAGAAGAAGAGGAGAAGAAGAGGAGAAGAAGAGGAGAAGAAGAGGAGAAGAAGAGGAGAAGAAGAGGAGAAGAAGAGGAGAAGAAGAGGAGAAGAAGAGGAGAAGAAGAGGAGAAGAAGAGGAGAAGAAGAGGAGAAGAAGAGGAGAAGAAGAGGAGAAGAAGAGGAGAAGAAGAGGAGAAGAAGAGGAGAAGAAGAGGAGAAGAAGAGGAGAAGAAGAGGAGAAGAAGAGGAGAAGAAGAGGAGAAGAAGAGGAGAAGAAGAGGAGAAGAAGAGGAGAAGAAGAGGAGAAGAAGAGGAGAAGAAGAGGAGAAGAAGAGGAGAAGAAGAGGAGAAGAAGAGGAGAAGAAGAGGAGAAGAAGAGGAGAAGAAGAGGAGAAGAAGAGGAGAAGAAGAGGAGAAGAAGAGGAGAAGAAGAGGAGAAGAAGAGGAGAAGAAGAGGAGAAGAAGAGGAGAAGAAGAGGAGAAGAAGAGGAGAAGAAGAGGAGAAGAAGAGGAGAAGAAGAGGAGAAGAAGAGGAGAAGAAGAGGAGAAGAAGAGGAGAAGAAGAGGAGAAGAAGAGGAGAAGAAGAGGAGAAGAAGAGGAGAAGAAGAGGAGAGGAGGCGCTGTTCGTCGGGGAGGAGAAGGGAAGAAGAGGAGAAGAAGAGGAGAAGAAGAGGAGAAGAAGAGGAGAAGAAGAGGAGAAGAAGAGGAGAAGAAGAGGAGAAGAAGAGGAGAAGAAGAGGAGAAGAAGAGGAGAAGAAGAGGAGAAGAAGAGGAGAAGAAGAGGAGAAGAAGAGGAGAAGAAGAGGAGAAGAAGAGGAGAAGAAGAGGAGAAGAAGAGGAGAAGAAGAGGAGAAGAAGAGGAGAAGAAGAGGAGAAGAAGAGGAGAAGAAGAGGAGAAGAAGAGGAGAAGAAGAGGAGAAGAAGAGGAGAAGAAGAGGAGAAGAAGAGGAGAAGAAGAGGAGAAGAAGAGGAGAAGAAGAGGAGAAGAAGAGGAGAAGAAGAGGAGAAGAAGAGGAGAAGAAGAGGAGAAGAAGAGGAGAAGAAGAGGAGAAGAAGAGGAGAAGAAGAGGAGAAGAAGAGGAGAAGAAGAGGAGAAGAAGAGGAGAAGAAGAGGAGAAGAAGAGGAGAAGAAGAGGAGAAGAAGAGGAGAAGAAGAGGAGAAGAAGAGGAGAAGAAGAGGAGAAGAAGAGGAGAAGAAGAGGAGAAGAAGAGGAGAAGAAGAGGAGAAGAAGAGGAGAAGAAGAGGAGAAGAAGAGGAGAAGAAGAGGAGAAGAAGAGGAGAGGAGGCACTATGCGTCGGGGAGGAGAAGGGAAGAAGAGGAGAAGAAGAGGAGAAGAAGAGGAGAAGAAGAGGAGAAGAAGAGGAGAAGAAGAGGAGAAGAAGAGGAGAAGAAGAGGAGAAGAAGAGGAGAAGAAGAGGAGAAGAAGAGGAGAAGAAGAGGAGAAGAAGAGGAGAAGAAGAGGAGAAGAAGAGGAGAAGAAGAGGAGAAGAAGAGGAGAAGAAGAGGAGAAGAAGAGGAGAAGAAGAGGAGAAGAAGAGGAGAAGAAGAGGAGAAGAAGAGGAGAAGAAGAGGAGAAGAAGAGGAGAAGAAGAGGAGAAGAAGAGGAGAAGAAGAGGAGAAGAAGAGGAGAAGAAGAGGAGAAGAAGAGGAGAAGAAGAGGAGAAGAAGAGGAGAAGAAGAGGAGAAGAAGAGGAGAAGAAGAGGAGAAGAAGAGGAGAAGAAGAGGAGAAGAAGAGGAGAAGAAGAGGAGAAGAAGAGGAGAAGAAGAGGAGAAGAAGAGGAGAAGAAGAGGAGAAGAAGAGGAGAAGAAGAGGAGAAGAAGAGGAGAAGAAGAGGAGAAGAAGAGGAGAAGAAGAGGAGAAGAAGAGGAGAAGAAGAGGAGAAGAAGAGGAGAAGAAGAGGAGAGGAGGCGCTGTTCGTCGGGGAGGAGAAGGGAAGAAGAGGAGAAGAAGAGGAGAAGAAGAGGAAGAGGGAGAGTGAGAGAGAGGGCCTGCAAAGGGTAGGGCTGTAGCACCTCTGTTCTGCAGGTGGAAACAGAGAAGAGGATGTTGGGGCGTCGGGGAGGAGAAGGGAAGAAGAGGAGAAGAAGAGGAGAAGAAGAGGAGAAGAAGAGGAGAAGAAGAGGAGAAGAAGAGGAGAAGAAGAGGAGAAGAAGAGGAGAAGAAGAGGAGAAGAAGAGGAGAAGAAGAGGAGAAGAAGAGGAGAAGAAGAGGAGAAGAAGAGGAGAAGAAGAGGAGAAGAAGAGGAGAAGAAGAGGAGAAGAAGAGGAGAAGAAGAGGAGAAGAAGAGGAGAAGAAGAGGAGAAGAAGAGGAGAAGAAGAGGAGAAGAAGAGGAGAAGAAGAGGAGAAGAAGAGGAGAAGAAGAGGAGAAGAAGAGGAGAAGAAGAGGAGAAGAAGAGGAGAAGAAGAGGAGAAGAAGAGGAGAAGAAGAGGAGAAGAAGAGGAGAAGAAGAGGAGAAGAAGAGGAGAAGAAGAGGAGAAGAAGAGGAGAAGAAGAGGAGAAGAAGAGGAGAAGAAGAGGAGAAGAAGAGGAGAAGAAGAGGAGAAGAAGAGGAGAGGAGGCACTATGCGTCGGGGAGGAGAAGGGAAGAAGAGAGAAGAAGGGAGGAGAGGAAGTAGAGAAGGAGGCTGCGGCTGCGGCGATGGCAGCTGCAGCTAGAAGAGAAGAATGAGAGCAAGAAGAGGCTGTGGCTGTGGTGGCTACGGCCATGGCTGCGGCTGTGACGCAGCGATTGCAGCTAGGAAAGAAGACAAGGGAAAAGGAGAAGAAGAGGGAGAAAGAGGGAAGAAGAGGAAGAGGGGAAGGTGGCTGCGGCTGCGGTTGCGACTGTGGCAATGGCAGCGGCGGCAGCTGCGGCTACGTTGTGGCTGCGGCGGCTGTTAGCGGTGCGGTTGCGGCAGCAGCGTGGCTGCAGGAAACTGTGGCAGCGGTGTGGATACGTAGCAACAACGATAGGTTGTTGCAGCAGTGGCGGTGGCTGCAGCAGGTGTGTTTGGGGAAGAAAAAAAAAAAAGGAGAATGAGAGAAAGGAGAAAAGGAAGTAGTGTAGCGGCCGCGGGCAGATGCAGCAGCGTTGATGCTGGTAGCGGCGGTGGCTGCGGCAGCTGTGTTTGGAAAGAAAAAGAAGGAATGAGCGAAGGGAGATAGGAAGTAGCGCAGTGAAATGGGCTGCGGCTGCGGCTGCGACTGCGACCGTGGGCTGTAGCTTTGCAGTTGTGACTATGGCATGGCAACTGCGGTTGGGAAAAAGAAGATAGTTGCTTAAAACAAAACAAGGAGAGGACACGAAGGAAAAGTAGAAAAAAGATTCGGGCATACACCTTCGGATCTTCGGATCACAATCTACGAAAGGCAAGTGTTTCAATCTTTCCATTGTATCGATCCTTTCTATTGCAAGTGTTCCGATCCTTCCTATTGCAAGCATTCAAATCTTTCCTATTGCAAGTGTCTTGATCTTTCCTTACTGTAATTTTATCTCTGCATTTGCCTTGAATATGAAACTTTAAATTGTTCTAGCCTTGCATTTGATATGTCTCCTGTTTAGACGTAACGATTTGAATCTGTGAAACTTCTGAGATTCTAACCTTTCTACCTTGTTATGGTTATAACTTTATGTACGGACCTCTGATTTAGACAAATTATTTGATCTGAACATAGACTCATATAGCTTTCTTATGATAGCTTATTTTAAGAATTTAGAGTCAGTTTGCCTGCCAGTTATCTAATAAATCCGACCCTATAAATTCTACAAAACAGCAATTTTATTTTTGACCTTTGGTTACTAAATTAATTGTAACTCTTTCTTGGAAACTTTGATTCATACGAAACTTGTTGTTTTTGAAACTTGATTGAAATATCTTTCCAAGGATTTACTTTTTGAGTAATTTGGAGCACAATTGATAGTTTGAATCATTTGTTCAATGTGCTGCTCAATTTCTACCAGAAATCGAGCTTGGTCGATTTCGCATATTTTGGTTTCATTCCTTTGGAAATTGATTTCATTTAGCTTTCTTTGTTCAATTGAGCTTTATATTTCTTCGTTGAATTCTTGTATTCTCTTGTCCTTAAATTATTTGCATTCTTGAAACCTATTGTGTAAAGTTTATGCTGTATTGTATTGACGTGTATAGGCACATGTATATCCTAGTGTTTCACAATTGCTTTCGATATGTGCCTATTCCAATTTCATTTCCTTAGACATTGAATTCATCTAACCTTATTATTTCAATTGAGCTATATGTGATTGCTTGGAATCCTTATATGTTCTTGCTTCATTTCCTTTCAAATATAAATACATTTGTGAAAGATTACGCTTGTATTATATTCACTCGTAAAGGGCACATGTACATTTTGTTGTCCCACGTGTGCTTCCGATATGTGCTATTATTGTTCATACTATCCTTTTGTACTCTGGTGTTTGTGGGATATTGTGAACCTTTGTGAGAAATGGTAAAAGGAGTTATGCATAGAGCCTGTGATGTTCTGCTGGCACCTTATGACTTCACTCAGACGTGGGTGGCTGGAGCTCCCAAACGTGGGAGACTTATGTTTGGTGGTCATTCAGAAATGGATGTACCATATTATGTTATGGTCCCACTACACCTTCTGTATGTTTGATATGATATCCAGAGCTTTGGTTATGTATTTCTGTGTGTGCTTTGGATAAGAATGATATGAATGCAATGTCAAATTCGATGTTTGAGCTTCTGTTTCATATTGTTCTTTGATACGTTCCGAAATGGTTCATATGTCGTTGTTATGCTTTGAAATATTTCATATACCATTGATATGTTTCAAATTGTTTCATTTGTTATTGATATGCCCCGAAACATTTCATACGCCATTGATATACTTCGAAATGTTTCATTTGCTATGTTATGCTCCAAAATGTTCCATATGTCATTGATATGCTCCGGAACATTTCATATGCTATTGATATGCTCCAATTACTCTGTACTCCATTTGTTATTAACCAAATGTGTTTTGAATGACATGTCATTTGTGATTCTAAATCTAATAATATGTTTCCCTGAGAGTTCTTGTATTATGCCTTGCATTCTGATACCTTATTTGTTTGAAACTGTCCATTTTCACTCTAGATATATTTTGTTACTTGCTGAGCTGTTTTTAGCTCACTCCGTTGTTATATAAATCTTTCAGGTCAGCTTATCACTCTTTGAGATGTTTGAATTGGGCTGAGGTAGTGGAGAGCTATTCAGAATTGTGGGCAAATTATATTGGTGGATATATTATGGTTATTATTGTATAAGTGCATTTTGTATGTAATGAAATGTTATTGATGAATCTGAATTGATACGTTGTGTAAAAGTGTTAAAAGATCTCTTATTTGGAATTTCAGAATGTTGAGTTTAGTTTACAATGATATGAATTGGTGGTAAATGGTTGGAACTTTGATTGTATAAATTACTTAGCTTGTGGATTTATAAGTGTTGTTAATGTTTTTCTAAGTTGGTTTAGGTTTCATAAGTGTGAATTATCGAGTGATGTGACATATGATTATAAACTGCACAGGTTTTATAGATGTAAATTTGATTGAATGTTTTTCAGTGTCCTCAAATGTTAGTTTGGATCCTGGATTGTTTTGTGACGAAATTTTAATATTATCGATATAATTTGAGGGCGTGACAGAGGTGGTATCAGAGCATGGTTTGAGGATCACTGAAATATTTGATATATTGACTTGCAAAACATATTGAGGTTTAGTGAACTATAGTGATCAGTGGAAATTTTCTTTGAGGGCATTTTAGGAATCTAGGATGATGAGGACATTGGTCCACCGACTTCATTTGTTTCTGATTAATTAAGAGGGATGAAAGGGTTGATCGAGGATATTAAATCAAAGTGGCGCAGCGAAAGCATGTTGAACCTAATTTCATTGGTGGTAGAAAAATGGATGATGCAAATAGAGAAGATATTTGATGTACAAAATTGTTCTGATGATCAAAAGATTTCTTTTGCCACCTTATATTGGAAGTATAGGCTTATTATTAATGGGAACAATGAAAAGAATTTTTGAAGATCAGTGGTAAGAATGACAAGGATAAGTTTACCAATAAAAATATGATTGAAAATGAATCAGAAAGTGATAACAAGAGAGTTAAGACATTTGGATTTGAAAAGGGAAGTCACCACAAAAAGCTCAATCACGTGTGAATTGTAAGTTAAATTATGAAATAAGTTTGTGTTTATGGGTGACTAGAGTCTATTTTTCTTGTGGAAAATTGGATCATAAAATAAAAGACTGCCCTTTAAACAAGAAGAAAGAGTCACTGCCTCCTAAATCATCAGCCCATGTCAGAGTGTATGCTATCACTGAATATGGTTCTAAAAGTTCTGAATTAGTGGTCGAAGGTATTATTCATGTTTATGAAAGAATGCAAATATTTGTTTGACCATGGGTCTCATCTACGATTTGATTCGTAATATATTGCTTATCACTTGGGTATTCAACCTAAACCACTACATTATGTGCTATATGTAAATACGATCCTTGGAGATTCTTTGATAACAAACTTGAATCTGGTCCTCCTATCTGATTTTTATTGGAGAACTTGAACTTTTTGCTGATTTAGTTCTCCTAGAGATTTAGAGTTTGGATATTATACTTGGTATGGATTGGCTATCTTCATATCATACCAGTATGGATTGTTATATAACAAATGATCACTTTTTGCATGTTAGATCAACTCATCTTTTATTTTGAAAGTATTGGACATGATTTACCTCCTTGCCTAATGTATCCTTGGATGACTTGCCCGGATTACCTCCAGACATGACTTTGCTTTTGATTTGGTCTTTGGGACAATCCCAATATCTAAGCCTCTCTACAAATTGACATCATTCGAGTAAGTGGAATTGGAAAAGCAAATAAAATGACTATTAAATAAGGACTTTATTTGGCTTAATATTTCATCATGGAATGCTCTAGTATTAGTTAAAAAGGTGGATGGAACATTGAGGCTTTACATTAATTATAGACAATTGAATCAGGTGATCAAAAAAAAAAAAAACTGAGTATCCTCTTAAGTAACGACTTGTTTAATCAATTAAACAGTGCATAAGTACTTTCCAAGATTGATCGGAAATCGGGTTACCATTTATTAAGATCAAGGAGGAGGATATTTTTAATCACTCTTGGATGAGGGTGTAATTGAATTGTATTCTATTGATAAAACTATTTGGGGGATGAAGAAGAAAATGAATAAAACATATCATTATCTTATCATCGATTGAGGTATGACCAATTTAGAGGACTAAATTTTCTTTTAAGGGGGGGAGAGTGTAATATCCTTCACTTTTGAAATTTATTGATTTATTGTAAATCAGAGGACATATAGGTAAATATAAAATTTTAAGGACTAAATTGTTAAGTTACAAAAAAAAGAAAAGAAAAGAAAAAAAGAAAAAAACCGAAAAGCTCGGTCTTATCCCACCGCCTCCCACGCTCTCTATTTCTCATGGGAAACAGAGAGAGGAGCTGGGGGCGTTGGGGAAGAAGTAGAGAAGGAGGGAAGAAGAGGAGAAAAGGAGGAGAAGAAGAAGAGGAGGAGAAGGGAAGAAGGAGAAAAGGAGAAGAAGAGGAGAAGAAGAGAAGAAGAAGAGGAGGGAGGAGGTGGCTGTGGCACCTCTGTTTCCCGCAGGGGGAAACAGAGGAGAGGAGGCGCTGTTCGTCGAGGAGGAGAAGGGAAGAAGAGAAGAGGGAGAAGAGAGGGAAGAGGGAGATGAGAGAGAGGCAGCTGCAGCAGGTAGGGCTGCAGCACCTCTGTTTCCCGCAGGTGGAAACAAAGGAGAGGATGTGTGGGGCGTCGGGGAGGAGAAGGGAAGAAGAAGAAGAAGAAGAAGAAGAAGAAGAAGAAGAAGAAGAAGAAGAAGAAGAGGAGAGGAGGGTGGCTGCAGCAAGGCTGCAGCGAGGAGGTGTGGGGCGTCGGGGAGGAGAAGGGAAGAAGAGGAGAAGAAGAGAAGGAGTAGAAGAGGGAAAAGAAAGGGAAGAAGGAAAGGAAGAGGAGTAGGGGAGGAAGAAGAGGCTGCCACTGCGGTGGTGGCAGCTGCAGCTGGAAGAGAAGAAGGAGAGGAAGAAGTGCAGGGGAGGAAGAAGAGGCTGCGGCTGCGGCAGTGGCAGTTGCAGTTGGAAGAAAAGAAGGTGAGGAAGAAGAGAGGAAGGAGAGCTGTGGCTGCGGCTGTAGCAGCCGTGGCTGGGAAAGAAAAAGAGGAAGGAAGAAGGGAAGAGGGAGAGGAGAGAGAGGTAGCTGCAGCAGAGAGAGCTGCAGCACCTCTGTTTCCTGCAGGAGGAAACAGAGGAGAGGAGGCACTGTGCGTCGGGGAGGAGAAGAGAAGAAGGGGAGGAGAGGAAGAAGAGAAGGGGGCTGCGGCTGCGGCAATGGCAGCTATAGCTAGAAGAGAAGAATGAGAGGAAGAAGAGGCTGCGGTTGTGGTGGCTACGGCCGTGGCTGCGGCTGTGACTGCAGCGATTGCAGCTAGGAAAGAAGACAAGGAAAAGAAGAAGAAGAGGGAGAAAAGAGGGAAGAAGAGGAAGAGGGGAAGGTGGCAGCGGCTGCGGTTGCGGCTGCGGCAATGGCAGCGGCTGCGGCTACGATTGTGGCTGCGGCAGCGTTAGCGGTGCGGTTGCGGCAGCAGCGTGGCTGCGGCAACTGCAACAATAGTGTGGCTGCGGCAACTAGGGCAGCGGTGTGGCTATGGCAGCAACAGCGATAGTGGTTTGCAGTAGTGGCGGTGGCTGCGGCAGTTGTGTTTGGGGAAGAAAAAAAAAAGAAAAAAAGGAGAATGAGAAAGGAGAAAAGGAAGTAGTGTAGTGGCAGCGGCAGAGGCAGCAGCGTGGCTGCGGTAGCGACGGTGGCTACGGCAGCTGTGTTTGGAAAGAAAAAGAAGGAATGAGAGAAGGGAGATAGGAAGTAGCGCAGTGAAATGGGCTACGGCTGTGGTGGCGACTGCGACCGTGGCTGTAGCTACAGTTGTGACTATGGCATGGCAACTGCGATTGGGAAAAAGAAGATAGTTGCTTAAAACAAAACAAGGAGAGGACACGAAGGAAAAAGTAGAAAAAGGATTCGGGCATATACCTTCGGATCTTCGGATCAAAATCTACGAAAGGCAAGTGTTTCAATCTTTTCCATTGTATCGATCCTTTCTATTGCAAGTGTTCCGATCCTTCCTATTGCAAGCTTTCAAATCTTTCCTATTGCAAGTGTCTTGATCTTTCCTTACTGTAATTTTATCTCTGCATTTGCCTTGAATATGAAAACTTTAAATTGTTCTAGCCTTGCATTTGATATGTCTCCTGTTTAGACGTAACGATTTGAATCTGTGAAACTTTCGAGATTCTAACCTTTCTACCTTGTTATGGTTATAACTTTATGTACGAACCTCTGATTTAGACAAAACTTGTTTGATCTGAACATAAACTCATATAGCTTTCTTATGATAGCTTATTTTAAGAATTTAGAGTCCGTTTGCCTGCCCAGTTATCTATTAAATCCGACCCTATGAATTCTACAAAACAGCAATTTTATTTTTGACATTTGGTTACTAAATTAATTGTAACTCTTTCTTGGAAACTTTGATTCATACGAAACTTGTTGTTTTTGAAACTTGATTGAAATATCTTTCCAAGGATATACTTTTTGAGTAATTTGGAGCACAATTGATAGTTTGAATCATTTGTTCAATGTGCTGCTCAAATTCTACCAGAAATCGAGCTTTGGTCGATTTCGCATATTTTGGTTTCATTCCTTTGGAAATTGATTTCATTTAGCTTTCTTTGTTCAATTGAGCTTTATATTTCTGCTTTGAATTCTTGTATTCTCTCGTCCTTAAATTATTTACATTCTTGAAACCTATTGTGTAAAGTTTATGCTATATTGTATTGACTTGTATAGGCACATGTATATCCTATTGTTTCGCAATTGCTTTCGATATGTGCCTATTCCAATTTCATTTCCTTAGACATTGAATTCATCTAACCTTATTATTTCAATTGAGCTATATGTAATTGCTTGGAATCCTTGTATGTTCTTGCTTTCATTTCCTTTCAAATCTAAATACATTTGTGAAAGATTATACTTGTATTGTATTGACTCGTAAAGGCACATGTACATTTTGTTGTCCCACGTGTTCTTCCGATATGTGCTATTTATTATTCATATTATCCTTTTGTACTCTGGTGTTTGTGGGATATTGTGAACCTTTGCGAGAAATGGTAAAGAGAGTTATGCATAGAGCCTTTGATGTTCTGCTGGCACCTTATGACTTCACTCAGACGTGGGTGGATGGAGCTCCCAAATGTGGGAGACTTATGTTTGGTGTGTTAGGATCGGAGCGGCACTAAGAGGGGGGGGTGAATTAGTGCAGCAGATTAAAAACTACGTCGATTTTTGAAATTTCTTTGTATGTTGAAAACTGATTCCGGAAATATGGTTAGATTGAAAGCGTAGGGAAAAGTATTGAAGGCAGTAAGCTATTGAAGGGGTTTGCAGTAAGGTAATAGCTAGAAGTAAATGCAAACCAGAGAAGACGGTAGTTTATAGTGGTTCGGTCAATCGTGACCTACATCCACTCCTCCGATTCCTCTTCCGTCGAGGCCACCGGCATCCACTAACGATCTTCCTTTACTAGGCGAAGATCAACCTCCTTCTTACACCCCTCTTACAACCTCTTACAAGTGGTTCACCCTTTTACAAAGATTTCAATGAAAAGAAAGGAGGTGAACACTCAAGCTATTGAAAACAAGACGTTTCCTAAAGATTTTCTCAACTTCTAGCTTCTCAAAAGGTTGTTATCTCAGCTGAGAATAGAGGGGTATTTATAGGCCTCAAGAGGATTCAAATTTGGGCTCCAAAATTTGAATTCTCTTCGGTTCCCGAAGCTAGCGGTGCCACTGCCTGTCAGTGGCGGTGCCACCGCCTATCAGTGGCGGTGCCACCGCTTGTCAGTTTTGACACTAACAGTGTACTGGGCGGTGCCACTGCCCAGTCCAGCGGTGCCACCGCCTGGCTCTCGGGTGTTGGGCGGTGCCACCGCCAGGCTCTCGGGTGCT
Source organism: Musa balbisiana (assembly GCA_004837865.1). Classification (NCBI taxonomy): domain Eukaryota; kingdom Viridiplantae; phylum Streptophyta; class Magnoliopsida; order Zingiberales; family Musaceae; genus Musa; species Musa balbisiana. Next base: position 31,152,700 of record CM017188.1, read on the forward strand.
GGGCGATGCCACCGCCCAGACCGACGGTGCCACTGCCTGGCTATTTTGGCTCATTGGTTGGGCTCCAAACTTGGCCCAAACCAGTTCGAACTCGGACCCAATTGGCCCCTACTTGGGTTATAAGATTAACACCTAATCCTAACCCTAATTAATGTGCTAACTACGAATTTAAAGACATTTCATAAGCTATTACAAAGTCCGTAAGTAAAGACTTCTTCCGGCGGGCTTCCGGCGAACTTCCGGCGGTCTTCCGAAAAACTCTCGGAAACCATTCTGCGGACTCTCGACAAGCTCCGAGACTTCACGATTTGATCTTGGCGAGTTTCGACAAGCTTCTTCGGTAAGCTACGATCTTTCTCGGTGAGCTCCGCGAACTTCCGACGAACCTTTCTGCGAGCTTTCGAAAAACCCTTTGGCAAGCTCCCTACTCATTCTCGGCTAGTTCCGATAGCATTCCCAATGAACCTTCGGACTTCCGTCGAACTCTCGAATTCCCAACGAATCCTTCGTGCTTGACTCCGGCACTTTGTTTCGCTTTATGTCTTCATCGTTATCGTAGTTAATCCTGCACACACAAGCCAAAACTCTACTCTGATCTAGACAATTATTACAACGCGAATTGACATTCTGTTGCCCGACACGTCATTGGTTGGCACTTCGTCCGATTCTTCAGCGCATCGTTCTCTTTTGCGGCTTGTTGCCCAATCGGCGGTTTACCTCCGCAACCCCGATATCCTTGGTGCAATTCCGCTCCCCTTGGCCCGATGCCCAACGTCCGAAGCATTCTACCGTCTAATATCCTAACGTGATCTCCTCCGGCGCAACGTCAATTCCTGCTGCGTCAACTGTCTAATCCTGATCGAGTAGACCTGCATCACTCAAAATGCAGTTAAACATCTAAACACAATCAATTAGTTTCATCATCAAAAATCCGAGATTCAACAATCTCCTCCTTTTTGATGATGACAACTAATTGATGACTACGGAGTTAACCTGAACTCCCCGAAGTTTAAACAAACTCCCCCCTATCAATATGCCATTGATAGAACACTTGGATTATCCTAAATCCAAGTAACATTCATCACATGTTATGAAAAACATTTAAACCATCATGCAAATATATAAAATATTCAATTCAATGCCATGATGTCATCAATATACTTCTCCCCCTATGTCATCAACAAAAAGGAGAAGTAGCTCTAGCTATTTTAAAAGATATTCAAGTTTTTGTAACGTGAAGCTAGATTTCATCACAACATATAAGCACAAAAGCATAGTAAGATTCTTAAGTTCAATCATGGCAATTCAACACTTGCTTCTTGTGCAAGAATTGCACTTTGCTTTTCTTTGCATGTTCTAACTAGCAAAAGCTTTCTCTCCCTTTGTTTTTGTCGAAAAGTAGGGAAGAGTACAAGCTAGCCAGCATTTGCCTTGAGCTAGTAATCTTTCTCCCCCTATGGCATTGCCGAAAAGAAGGAGAGGAACCAATGATTTAGACTTTTACATAAATTATGAATTTGAATCAATCAATATTTCAATCATCACATGATACATACAAGACAAAATGCAAAGAAATCATATCATGAAGACATCAATTGTTAAAAATAGTCTCAAAAATTCAATTTGCGATACATGTGATGTATTGCGATACTAAAAAATTTAATGCGATGCTTTAAGGATATCAACCTATTTTTGATACAAAGCATGGCAAGAGCAATTATATTGCAAGTTTTCTAAGTTTTATAATTTTTGCTTCTTTTGAGATAGCAATTCTTTGCTTCTCTACAAGCTAGCAACTTTTACGATATGCAAGTTTACTACATACAAGCTAGCAAATTTTACAATATTTTTAGAACATGCAAGCTAGCAGTTTTGAGATGTTCAATAATGCAACCCTTGCTTCTTAAAATATACAAGTTTGCTAGATGTGCACGTTAGCATGTTTTGCTTATTGAGATAGGCAAGATAGTGATGTTCAAGAAGACACTTTTGCTTCTTGTGAAATAAGCAAGTTAGCAATCTTTGCTGCTTAAGATAGGCAAGCTAGCAATCAAGTTTTGCATCTTCATGACTGTACAAATTAGCTATCTCCCC
>CM017188.1:31162731-31191941 GCA_004837865.1 Musa balbisiana
ATCAACAAACATTTATCGATTTGAAAAAGAGTCAGGAAGAAATGGTTGATCCTCTTTTTTCTCGAACCGAGAGATCCATGGAATCGGATCCGATGTATATAGATACAAATGCAAGGAGAAGCAAGAATTTCCAGGAACATTTGGAACATTTCGTTTATGAACAGAAGAACGTTTTCAAGTAGTGTTCGATCGGTTAGTATGAATCAATATTCGATTGATTGGTCCGAGGCTATCGACAAACAAAATGTGTCTAAGCATTCGTTTCGTTTGGTCCAAGTCACGTCGTTTCTTTTTGTCCAGTCATTCCCTTTTGTCCAAGTCACTTCTTTTTGCCAAGCACTTTCCCCTTTTTCTTTGTGAGTATCGGGAATATCCCCATTCATAGGTCCGAGATCAACATCCGGGAATGAAAGGTACGAATGGATCAACTCCGCATCAGTTTGTTAGAATCAATAGGTGTTCGCAAAGGTTCATTTGAATAAAATTGAAACCTTCTTATTGGATGATTCATGATACTTCCCAAAGACCGGAATTTCTTTATCAATGGGGAACAACATTACCATTTTTGTTCAAAAGATACCAGAGTGGGATGCTTGAATCATTGCTATACTAGAAATAATCGCAGGAAATCCTTATAACACGGAGTCCTATTTCTAATGATCGAGTTTGGTCAAGTTTTCCCACGAGGCGAAAGGATTACAAGTTGCATATGACTCATAGTCCAAGTATCTAGATATTAACCGCTGTTAGCAACTTTTGAATCCTTCCCCATCAGGATGTGCCTGCCTACATGCCCAGGTATGGATTGTTCACTCTTCATCTTGTTTCCTCTTAACACACTTACATTCGGGAATGTGCAGTAGTTCTAGCATAAACAAACCATTATGCAATGGTTCCTTTCATGAATGATCTATAGTTCTAATATCCACACATTGTTCTCAAAACTAATTTACATCCACTAATGCAAAATCATACATGGAGATAAGGTTTTTGTAGATAAGGAACGAATAACATGCATCTAAGCACTAATGTTGAATCTCGAATTTTGATGATGAATCAATTTGTCATTTGTTATCTAATCCATATGTTTAATGGTTTAAACATAACCCTTGTACTTATCATTAATGTGATAAAGATATAATTGTCAAATTCGAACTATGCTTGCATTACATTGACAAACTACACAAAAACCTCCTATGATTAGATTAAAAATAAAATAATATATAACACCTTGACATCATGACTTTGCAATGTAAATGTGTTCTCGGTTTTAATGACGATGCTTGTTTTGGCATAGGAGATTAAGGTCATTCTAGCCTGAAACTAATCACTTAAATATCATGCCAAAGACGTATACGAGCATTCCTCATATCAAGTTCATCACAAGATATGTGGTGATGCTATCAATTATGAAAACAAATTAACGGTAGTTTCAAATCCTAAGACTCAAATAAGTACCGTCTAGGCCCTTACAATTGATCATATGGACTTGTTTGGACCTATCTCTACATCAGCCTAGGAGGTAGCAAATACGCCTTCGTCAGTGTAGTGACTATAGTAGATACACATGGACTTATTTTCTTAAACAACCAAAATGAATGCTTAGATATTTTACCAGTTTTGCAAACTTTTCCAAAATGAAAACGGGTTCTATGATTTCGTCAATTAGAAGTGATCATGGTGGTGAATTTCAAAACCATGATTTCCAAGAATTTTGTGAATTTAATGGATACAATCACAACTTTTCTACTCCAAGAAATCCTCAACAAATAGAGTAGTAGAAAGAAAAAATAGAAATTTACAAGAAATGGCGAGAACCATGTTGACTGAACATAGCCTACCCAAATATTTTGAGCCGAAGCCGTAAACACTGCATGCTATATTTGAATATAGTTCTAGTAAGACCCTTACTCACCAAAACTCCCTATGAGTTGTGTAACAACAAAAAACCCAATGTTTCATATTTAAAGTTTTTGGGTGTAAGTGTTTATCTTTAATGAAAAAGATGCCTTAGGAAAATTTGATGCTAAATCCGATAAAGGAATTTCCTTGGTTATTCTTCGGTCTCTAAGCTTTTCGTATCTTCAATAAAAGAACTTTAATTATAGAAAAATCCATTCATGTTGTTTTCAATGAGATTTCCGAAATCAAGAAAAATAATTTTGATGATGATATTGATTTTGATTCTTTAAATTTAAATGAACCCCTTCTCAAACTAGCAACTTGGGATGCATCCACTTCCAAAACATCGTTAACCCAAGGATTGGAAGTATGTAGATGCTCATCCATAAGGAGCTAATCCTAGGAGACACATCTAAGGGGGTCAAAAATGTTCTTCTCATAAAAAATTTTGTGTCAACGCTGCTTTTCGCTCCCAAATTGAACCTAAATGTATTGACGAAGCCATGAAAGATGATGTCATGGATTATCGTAATGTAAGATGAGTTAAATCAATTTGAGAGAAATGAGGTGTGAAAGCTTGTTCCTAGGCCAAATAACCATTTAGTTATTGGTACTAAATGGGTCTTTAGAAACAAGAAAAATCAATATGGTATCGTGGTTAGAAACAAGCCTAGATTAATAGCCAAATGTTTCAACCAAGAAGAAGGTATCGATTACGAAGAAACCTTCACTCCTGTGGCCAGATTAGAAGTCATAAGAATGCTCCTTACCGATGCTAGTAATAATAATTTTAAGTTATTTCAAATGGATATTAAAAGTGCTTTTCTTAATGGCTTTATTTTCAAAGAAGTTTATGTTGAACAACCTCCCGGATTTGAAAATAATAGCCTCCCTAATCATGTGTTTAAATTAACTAAAGCTCTCTATAGTTTAAAACAAGCCCCAAGGGCTTGGTATGAAAGACATAGTTCTTTTCTTATTGAAAATAATTTCACAAAAGGCAAGGTCGATACTACATTGTTTATCAAGAATTTGAAAATAATTTTCTTATTGTTCAGATTTATATTGATGATATTATTTTTATTCTACAAACGAATCTCTTTGTGAATCTTTTGCTAAAACTATGAGTCTTGAATTTGAAATGAGTTTGATGAGAGAATTAACCTTTTTCTTAGGCTTACAAATTAAGCAACTAAGAAATGACATCTTTATTAGTCAAACTAAATATGCTTTAGATTTGCTAAAAAGATTTAATATGGAAAGCTCAAAAGCTATTAACACTCCTATGAGCACCTCCACTAAGTTAGAAGTTAATGAAAGTGGGGAAAGCTTCGATCAAAAAACTTGTAAGTGTATGATAAGAAGTTTACTTTACCTCACTGCAACTAGATCAGATATCATGTTCAGTGTAGGACTTTGTGTTAGGTTTCAATCGAACCCTAAGATATCTCATCTCAAAGCGGTTAAAAGAATACTTAGATATCTTAAAGGTACCACAAATCTAGGATTATGGTATCCAAAAACTGTGAAGTTTGAGTTAATTGCTTATGCTGATGCGGATTTTGCTGGGCGTAGACTAGATAGAAAAAGCACATAAGGAACATGTCATTTTTTGGGACATGCTCTTGTTTCTTGGTCATCTAAGAAACAAAACTCGGTTGCACTATCAACAATTGAAGCTGAGTATACTGTAGCTAATGCATGCTGTGCACAAGTTGTGTGGATGAAAAACACCTTAGAAAATTATAAAGTTCATCTTAAAAATATTCTCATTAAATGTGATAACACAAGTGCTATATGTTTAACAAAGAATCTCTTTCAACACTCAAGAACAAAACATAATTAATATTAGACATCACTTTATATGAGATCATGTCACTAATCATGATGTAGTTATAAAGTTCATTGATACTAAATATCAACTAGTTGATATTTTTACAAAGCCTTTAAGTGAAGAACAATTTGATTTCATTAGAAGAGAATTAGGTATGTTAATGTGTCCGAATGTATGAACTTATTAAAATTATTTTTCGAATGTTCTTGATTCAATGATCAATCACTTAATTGTTATAATGATTTTACACGATTACATGCCTTAATAACATGTTGGAAATTATGTGTTTTGAATACAAAATTTTCATAATAATAAGCATGTTTTATCTTCATGATTGTGTTTGAAAATCTATAGCAAAACCTTGTCCGAATGCATAAAAGTATTAAATTTTATTTTCGGATTTTCTTGATCCTAACGATACATTATTCTCTTTTGGACTTAATGTAGCTTTCATAAGCATGTCATATAGAGTTTAATTCATATCATTGATTTTTGACATATAGAATCAATTAGCAAATGCATCTCTCATAGACTTATCGTGTGAAAAATATTTTTTTTCGAGAAATGGATTTGATGAAATGATTCTTTCTTATAAATTCCTTCTTGAAAAGGGAAGATTTTTTAGCAAGGATTTGATTCACATACATATCTTGATCCTTGTAAAAATGAAATGTGATTTAAATCTCTTATTAATTTTAACTTCATTCGAGTAATCTCACAAATGGCTTTCCTCCTTCATGCAAAAAGATAATACCAAATAAAAAGAAAGAATTAATCTCCATGTCATGTTTTCCTTGAAGATGTTTGTATAATTGGTAACTTATCACTCATTGTTGAAAAATGACATGAACCTAATTATGGCATAAATCGTTACCACCACTTATGTTTAAAATTTGATTATATCATTCTCCCTTTTATTGATGACAAAGGGGGAGAAATAAATGAATTGATGCTATGATTGCCATATTTGCATTATGCCATATATGCATCATGTTAAGATATCAAGAACTTGTATCGTAATTTTACATATTAATATCTTGCCATGTGATGAAATGCTATGATTGCTAAACCCTTAAATATTTGCATCATGTTAAGATATCAAGAACTTGCATCGTAAATTTTACTTGTTGATATCTTGCCATGTGATGAAATGCTATGATTGCTAAACACTTGAAATGCTTGCGTTATGTTAAGATATCAAAAGCATACATCATAATTTTACATTTTGATATCTTACCATATAATGAAGTGCTACCATTACTATCATTCACACTTGAAATATAAGACTTGAAAATGGATGTCAAGCCTTGACATCATTTTCAGAGAGATACATCATGATAGGAATCATGATGGGAGTATTGATAAGGTTAAACGATCTTAACTTATCAATATGTCTCTTGAATTCAAAGGTTTTGAAATTCAAGAATGACTTATCTCGAGTATGGTATATAGATATTGGGGAGTTAAGGTTAAACTCTGTTATCAATTGATTATCATCATCAAAAAGGGGGAGATTGTTGAATCTCGGATTTTGATGATGAAGTCAATTGTCATTTGTTATCTAATCCATATGTTGAGATAAGTGTGCAGGATTAACTACAATGGAAGTAAGACATGCAGCAGGAGTTGCGCCGGAGTCAAGACTATGATCACGTTGGGGGTTCGAGAGTTCGACGGAAATCCGGACGGTCATCGTAGGTTCTACGGGAACAAATCCGAGAAGTCCAAGAGCTTGCCAAAGAAGCTCATTGGAACTCGCCAAGTGGATCGTCGCAAGTCCAGAAGTTTGCCGGAAGTCTGCAGAGCATCGCCGAGGGTTCGTCGGATTTTCACCAGAAGTTCGCCAAAAGCTCGCCGGAAGAAGCGATTGACGCACCAGAGCAAGTTGCAGTAAATGTCTTGAAAATATTGTAGTTAGCATGATGATTAAGTTAGAAATAGGAGGTGATCCTATTAACTTAATCTTGGGGCAATTGGGCCCTTGACAGGCCCAAATTGGGCCTATATAAACCCCACCCTTTCATGCATGAAAGGGCATCAAAACTTAGCATTTATTCCGAGATTTTGAGAGCTTAAAAGTGTTATAAAAGGCCAAACGTTCTTCTCCCTCTTTTCTTCCAAGTTTTGATCATTCAAGAGAGGAGTGAAAAATCTGTAAGGGTTGTCTCCTAAGCCCGTCAAAAGGAGTGAAACTGTAAAAGAGTGGTTGGCCTTCGTTTATTGAAGGAAGGCCTCTAGTGGACGTCGGTGACCTCGTCAGAAGAGGAAGCCGAAAGTGGATGTAGGTCACGTTTGACCGAACCACTCTAAAACTCCGGTTTACATTTACTTATTACTATTACTTTACTGCAAACCCCTTCAATAGCTAATTGCCTTCAATACTTTTCCATACGCTTTCAATCTAAGCATATTTCCGGAATCGATTTTCAATGTACAAAGGTTTTTCCGAAAATGATGTGATTTTATCCACTGTACTAATTCACCCCCCCCCCCCCTCGTAGTGCCGACCCTGGCGGATGTAGGGTGACCTCACCAATAGCTACTATAGCAACTTTTGCTCCATTGTCCATCTTAAGGTCCATCTTGCCTCTCTCTAGTCTCCTAGGCCTTGCCAGAACTTGCAATGAATTGCATATATGATAAGCACTACTGGTATCCAACACCCATGTGTTATCATAAGAGTCTGACAAATGGAGATTGATCATGAATGTACTTGAAGCTTCTCCAAGCTTCTGTTTTGCCCTCTCTACAAGGTACTCTTTGCAGTTCCTCTTCCAGTGCCCATCTTTGCCATAGTGGAAGCACTGGCCTTTGTCCTTTTCTGGGTCTTTCTTAGTAATCTTTGCTTTACTTGGTCTGTCATTGCCCTTGCCCTTTTTAAGGAACTTTTCTGCTTTCCTTTTCTTTCTGGTATCACTAGTGTAGAGAACTGGCTTCTCTTTCTTGATAGTACTCTCTACCTCTCTCAACATATGGAGGAGCTCTAGAAGAGTCACCTTAAGCTTGTTCATATTAAAATTCATTATGAACTATGAAAAGGAATCTGGTAGGGACTGAAACACAATGTCCACACACAAGTTATCCTCTAGGACCTTTCCTAGACTTGTGAGTTTCTCTATCTACTCAATTATCTTTAGGATATGGTTCTAAACCAGTGTCCCCTCAGTCATCCTAGCACGGAAGAGGCTCTTGGATATCTCATATCGCTGAGTCCTTCCTTGTTCCTCAAATAATTTGTAAACATGTATGAGAATGAATCTAGAATCCATCTTTTTATGTTGTCTCTGTAACTTAGGAGTCATAGAGACCAACATGTAGCACTGAGCAAGAGTGGAATCATCAATGTACTTCACGTAGTGAGCGATCTCATCCTCGCTTGCCCCTTCCTCGGGCATAGGCATCACTATATCAAGGACATATGCGATTTTCTCTACCGTGAGAACAATTCTCAAGTTGCGGAGCTAATCCGTATAATTTGGACCAGTGAGGCGGTTGACATCAAGTATGCCACGTAAGGGATTTGAAAGTGACATTTTCTGAAAATAAAGATGCAGTAGAAATGAATAATATGCAGATTTTGTAAGAAATAAATAATCAAGATATGGACTTCTATCTTAACATGCTCCCACTATTTTACTAGCGAGTCATGCGACACCCTTAGCATGTGAAACGGAAGTCTCCAGCAGACTTCTAGTAGGGATCAAGATTCAATCAGCGTCTTAGTGTAACCTCGAGGGACTCGACCAATCACACTAAGCCTAAAAAGTAGACAACTCTTGCCGATCACAACTCCTTGTGATTCCCGTCATGTTCGGCCTCCGAATCACCATGGTTTCGAGGGACTCGACCAACCATGATGTTCGGTTAAGTCAATACCTTCGTTACAAGATGAGTCTGATTTGATGATATACCCTCGAAGGACTCGACCAAGCATACCATGTCCTTAGATCACCGGTGACATCTCTACGTTGTAAGCAAGATAGTGAATCACGATATAGGTGAGCCTCGAGGGACTCAACCAACTCAACCTACACCGGGGATCAGTTCCTACCTATAACGATGAAAGGCCACGTGGGTCAATCTAATTGCCTCACGTTTATCGACTTAATATTATCGAGAGAGAGGTTTCTTTATTATTTTGGTTTCTTAATATGACATGTCACACATATATATATTTAATATATATCTACATCGCATGTAAATATATAAACATATCTAGTATGTGTATAAGCAATCACACCAGATGACCATGAACCACAACTTAATGTGATCAGACCCGAGCCAGTAGGCCTAATCACTCACATTAAGATCTATGTGTATAACGGTGCATTTCCATGCCTTGTGATTGTTCATCTCGTCCTCGTCGGTTCCGTCGACATCTCAATGAATCTCCATGCATCGCGATCATCCGTCTCGTGGGACCCACTATCGCTTCCACGTTCCCACTGCGCCTTCTTGTATGATTACAATTTAATCATAGGCACGCAAGCCCGACAATAAACGAAAAATATAATGGAAGCTCGCAGGCCCCAATAATAATAATCACAAGTATATACATCACACGGTCCATGATCATCCGTCGACACATCATACATCACATGTATAAATCATCATCATGTACGATACTAGATAATAATAATAAAAATAATAATCAATTAAATTTTTAATTAATTAATATTTTCTGAAACCAAGGACATGTAGGGAATTTTTGAATTTTGAGGGTATTTTCATAATTTGGACAAAAAGATAGAATTGGAATTTCTCAAATTTCGAGGGGCAAAATTATCTTTTGTCCAGAAAACCCTAAGCCCCTCTTCCTCTCCCCTACTACTACTGCCACCGCCGCCACCCTATCGGCAGCAGCCTGTGCGGTGCGGGGCGGGGCGGGGCACTGCCCTTGCCTGTGGTTGGCATGCTTGCTGGCAGCGCTGCCCCTGCAGGTGGGTGGCCCCGCGGGCAGTTTTGCCCGCTGGGCAGCGCCCGCCCTTGCGAGGGGGTTTTGCCCGCGTGAGCAACGGCCACAGGCGCCACTGCCATACGACGCCTCACCCCAAGGGAGAAGCAGCCACAATCACTACTACCCCGCGGCGCCTCTGCCGGTGGGTCCAACACCCACAGGCTCCACCCTTGCGCGCCACCACTGTAGGCGGCTTGCTTGCACGAATATGGCAGCAAGCAAGCAGCCATCTTCGATTGCAGCAAGGGCAAAAACAATTGCTGCCCTTCCTCATCTATTGCGTCAATAATTTGACGTCAAATTCTTCCTAAACACAACACACATAATTCAAAACCAATCATTCACACGAACAACCTAGCTCTGATACCACTTATTGAGAAATCTTGGGGGCAACATCACATGCGCAGCGGAAGAACAAGAAAACAAAATCCCCTATTCCCAAAGAGATGTCGTCGTCGTGCGAAGATTGATGCGCAAAATCCGTGAAACAAACTGCATATAGAATAGATCGTATTATCTAGGGAGATCGTATATCCCTGTTTCTTTGCAGATCTCTAGGAGAGGGTGAAGGAGGTCAAGCGTCTTTCTCTCTAGCAATGATCCACACAGTAGGTCTATGATGACGCTCCTCAAAAACTCTATGCCTGCTTTGAGGTGGAGAGGGGGAGGAGAATAGGAGAGGCAAGCAAAGGCTCTAGCCTATAAACCACTGAATCCCTCCTATTTATAGTGGTCCCCTGTCAAGCCCTAATGGATCCTCCCCTATAGGGTATTGGATCTGCATCCAATTACCGAAACCTTTTAGATTAGTGGATCTCTATCCAATAATCTCTCATAGGCTCTTATTGGATCTCGTCCATGGGATCTAATAATTTAGGGGCTTATTAGATATCCAATAAGATAGGGGCTCTAGCGAATATCTCATATCCGAACCTCTACTCATCGCAACACCTACCATATGTGTGTGACCCTCGAGGCCGAATATTAAGTTGGTCGTAAGTTATACCTGTCAGAACTCCTTCTAGCTTAGTGAATTATTATATTCATAATAATTCGCTCGACTCTTCGACTATGGACGTACTAGGCTATTACGCCATAGTCCCCAGATAACACAGGGGAATCCAATCCATTGGACCCGTTTATCCTCAGTTACCATATACCTATAGTCTCTCATCCATGTAATATCCCGAAGACCGTATACCAGGTATAGTGCTATTAGACCTATATGGTTTATACTCGAGTCTTGCTCTAATCAGATTCTCCCGGGGAACTCTTTCTCTCTCAATCTGAATGACCCTGGCTATGGATTTGTCTGAGCAAGAACAAATGGGAAATTCCTCTTATGATGCCGAGAGTGGATGATCCTCTATCGACACTCAATAGCCCTCGTAAGGTCGACTACCACTCCCAATGACCGATTATACTGTTAGGATCAAGAGCACTAAGAAGGGGCGGGGAATTAGTGTAGCGGAAAACTTTCGACGATTTAAAATTGCATTCATATGATAAAATATGATTTCGATACGAAAGCCGATTCGAAAAGTTCTTTAACTTAAGATCAAGCGAAGTGCAGTTAAAGTAAAGCTATGGAGGTAGTTTGCAGTTAAGATAGAGAACAGAATATAAATGCAAACTGAGATTTAGAGTGGTTCGGTCAATCTTGACCTACATCCACTTTGGCTTCCTCCTCTGATGAGGTCACCAACATCTACTAGAGGCCTTCCTTCAATAGGCGAAGGCCAGCCACCCTTTTACAGTTTCACTCCTTTTGACGAGCTTAGGAGACAACCCTTACAGATTTTTCACTCCTCTTTTGAATGATCAAAACTTGGAAGAAAAGAGGGAGAAGAACTTTTGCCCTTTACAATACTTATGAGCTCTAAAAATCACAAAGTAAGATCAAGCTTTCGGTGCCCTTTCATGTAGGAAAGGGTGGGGTATATATAGGCCCCAAACTGGTTTGAATTTGGAGCTCAAAAATGTCATATCCTAGATTTCCGGGGTCCTGGCGGTACTACCACCTAAAAGAGCTCGGAGATCGAACTCAGGTGATACCACCGCCTAACAGGGGCGGTACCATCACCCAGCCTCACTCGGAGACCGAGCCCAGGCAGTACCACCGCCTGACATTGGCGGTTCCACCGCCTAGCTTTCCTAGGAGATTGAGCTCCTGGGCAGTGCCACCGCCGGCCAGGAAATCTAGATCCGAATGGGCTGATCCATTCGGCCCAATTTGGGTCTATCAAGGGCCCAATTGCCCCAAGATTAAGTTAATGAGATCACCTCCCATTTCTAACTTAATTATCATGCTAACTATGATATTTTTAAGACATTTACTGCAACTTGCTCTGGTGCGTCAATCGCTTCTTCTGGCGAGCTTCCAGCGAACTTCCGGCGAACATCCGATGAACCCTCGGCGATGGTCCGACGGACTTTCGACAAACTCTTGGACTTGTGACAATCCACTTGGCGAGTTCCTACGAACTTCTTTGGCAAGCTCCTGGACTTCTCGGATTTGTTCCCGCAGAACCTCCAATGACCGTCCGGACTTCCGTCGAACTCTCGAACCCCCAACGTGATCATAGTCTTGACTCCGACGTAACTCCTATTGCATGTCTTACTTTCATCATAGTTAATCTGCACACTTATCTCAATATATGGATTAAATAACAAATAACAATTGACTTCATCATCAAAATCCGAGATTCAACAATCTCCCCCTTTTTGATGATGACAATCAATTGATAACAGAGTTAACCTTAACTCCCCCTATCTATATGCAATACTCGAGATAAGTCATTCTTGAATTCAAAGCCTTTGAATTCAAGAGACATATTGATAAGTTAAGATCGTTTAACCTTATCAATACTCCCATCATGATTCTTATCATGATGTATCTCTCTGAACATGATGTCAAGGCTTGACATCTATTTTTAAGTCTAAAATTTCAAGTGTGAATGATAGTAATGGTAGCACTTCATCATATGGTAAGATATCAACATATAAAATTATGGTGTAAGCTTTTGATATCTTAACATAACGTAAGCATTTCAAGTGTTTAGCAATCATAGCATTTCATCACATGGCAAGATATCAATATGTAAAATTCTGATGCAAGTTCTTGATATCTTAACATGATGCATATATGGCATAATGCAAATATGGCAATCATAGCATTTCTATCATCAATTTACCATATATTTCGATGCAAGCTTCTTTTGATATCTTAACATAATTCAAATTCAAATATGGCACTCATAGCATCAATTCATATATTTCTCCCCCTTTGTCATCAACAAAAAGGAGAACGATATAAGCAAATTTTAAACATAAGCGTGGTAATGATTCATGCCATAACTAGGTTCATGTCATTTTTCAACAATGAATGATAGGATACCAATTATACAAACATCTCAAGGAAAACATGACATGGAGATTACTTCTTCCTTTTATTTGGTATTATCTTTTTGCATGAAGGAGGAAAGTCATTTGTGAGATTACTCGAATGAAGTTAAAATCGATAAGAGATTTAAAGCACTCTTCATTTTTACAAGGATCAAGATATGTATGTGAATCAAATCCTTGCAAATAAAAAATATCTTCCCTTTTTTTTTTAAAGAAGGAGTTTATAAGAAGGAATCATCAAATCCATTTATCAAAAAATATTTTTCACATGATAAGTCTATGAGAGGTGCATTTGCTAGTTGATTCCATATGTCAAAAATCAATGATATGAATCAAACTCGATATGCCATATGCTTATTAAGTCTGGAAGAGAATAATGTATCAAGAAAATCTGAAAATAAAATTTAATACTTTCATGCATTCAGACAAGGTTTTACTATAGATTTTCAAATACAATTATGAAGATAAAACATACTTATTACCATGAAAATTTTTGTATCCAAAATACATAATTTCCAACATGTTATGTAATCGAGTAAAATTCTCATCATATGTAATTAAGTGATTTGATCATTGAATCAAGAAAGTCTGAAAAATAAATTTAATGAGTTCAAGCATTCGGACACATTAACATTCCTAATTCTCTTCTAATGAAATTAAATTGTTCTTCACTTAAAGGCTTTGTAAAAATATCAGCTAGTTGATGTTTAGTATCAATGAACTCTATAACTATATCATGATTAGTGATATGATCTCGTATAAAGTGATGTCTAATATCAATATATTTTGTTCTTGAGTGTTGAATGGGATTCTTTGTTAAACATATAACACTTGTGTTATCACATTTAATGGGAATATTTTTAAGATAAATTTTATAATCTTCTAAGGTATTTTTCATCCACACAACTTGTGCACAGCATGCATTAGCTGCAATATACTCAGCTTCGGTTGTTGATAGTGCAACCAAGTTTTTTTTCTTAGATGACCAGGAAACAAGGGCATGTCCCAAAAATTGACATGTTCCTGATGTGCTTTTTTATCTAGTCTACACCCAGCAAAATCCGCATCAGCATAAGCAATTAACTCAAAATTCTCAATTTTTGGATACCATAATCCTAGATCTGTGGTACCTTTAAGATATCTAAGTATTCTTTAATCGCTTTGAGATGAGATATCTTAGGGTTCGATTGAAACCTAATACAAAGTCCTACACTGAACATGATATCAGGTCTAGTTGCAGTGAGGTAAAGTAAACTTCCTATCATACCCCTATAAGTTTTTTATCGAAGCTTTCTCCACTTTTATCAACTTCTAACTTGGTGGAGGTGCTCATAGGAGTGTTAATAGCTTTTGAGCTTTCCATATTAAATCTTTTTAGCAAATCTAAAGCATATTTAGTTTGACTAATAAAGATGTCATTTCTTAGTTGTTTAATTTGTAAGCCTAAGAAAAAGGTTAATTCTCCCATCAAACTCATTTGAAATTCAAGACTCATTGTTTTAGCAAAAGATTCACAAAGAGATTCGTTTGTAGAACCAAAGATAATATCATCAACATAAATCTGAACAATGAGAAAATTATTTTAAAAATTCTTGATAAACAATGTAGTATCGACCTTGCCTTTTGTGAAATTATTTTCAATAAGAAAAGAACTAAGTCTCTCATACCAAGCCCTTAGGGCTTGTTTTAAACTAGAGAGAGCTTTAGTTAATTTAAACACATGATTAAGGAGGCTATTATTTTCAAATCCAAGAGGTTGTTCAACATAAACTTCTTCGGAAATAAAGCCATTAAGAAAAGCATTTTTAACATCCATTAGAAATAACTTAAAATTATTATTACTAGCAAAGGCAAGGAGCATCCTTATGGCTTCTAATCTAGACATAGGAGCGAAGGTTTCTTCGTAATCGATACATTCTTCTTAGTTGAAACCTTTGGCTACTAATCTAGCCTTGTTTCTAACCATGATACTATATTCATCTTGCTTATTTCTAAAGACTCATTTAGTACCAATAACTAAATGGTCATTTGGCCTAGGAACAAGCTTCCACATCTCATTTCTCTCAAATTGATTTAACTCATCTTGCATTGCGATAATCCATGAATCATCTTCATGACTTCGTCAATACATTTAGGTTCAATTTGGGAGAGAATAGCGACGTTAGCACAAAAATTTTTAAGAGAAGAACGTGTTTGAACTCCCTTAGATGTGTATCTTAGGATTAGCTCCTTAGGATGAGCATCTACATACTTCCAATCCTTGGGGAAGGATGTTTCGGAAGTGGATGCATCCAAGTTGCTAGTTGGAGAAGAGGTTTCATTTAAATTCATTGAATCGAAATTAACATCATCATCAAAATCATTTTTCTTGATTTCGAAAATCTCATTGAAAACAACATGAATGGATTCTTCTATAATTAAAGTTCTTTTATTGAAGATACGAAAAGCTTAGAAACCGAAGAATAACCGAGGAAAATTCCTTCATCGGATTTAGCATCAAATTTTCCTAAGGCATCTTTTTCATTCAAGATAAAACACTTACACCCAAAAACTTTAAAATATGAAACATTGGGTTTTTGTTGTACCATAACTCATAGGAAGTTTTGGTGAGTAAGGGTCTTACTAGAACTCTATTCAAAATATAGCATGTAGTGTTTACGGCTGGAGCCCAAAAATATTTGGGTAGGCTATGTTCATTCAACATGGTTCTCGCCATTTCTTGTAAATTTCTATTTTTTCTTTCTACTACTCCATTTTGTTGAGGATTTCTTAGAGTAGAGAAGTTGTGATTATATCCATTAAATTAACAAAATTCTTGAAAATCATGGTTTGAAATTCACCACCATGATCACTTCTAATTAATGAAATCATAGAACCGTTTTCATTTTGGACAAGTTTGCAAAACTTGATAAAATATCTAAAGCATTCATTTTGTGTTTTAAGAAATAAGTTCATATGTATCTACTATAGTCAACTACAATGACGAAGGGCGTATTTGCTACCTCCTATGCTTGATATAGAGATAGGTCCAAATAAGTCCATATGGATTAATTGTAAGGGCCTAGAGGTGCTTATTTGATTCTTAGATTTGAAACTATCCTTAATTTATTTTCCTAATTGATAAGCATCACACACATTATGTTTGATAAACTTGATATGAGGAATTCCTCTTACAAGTTCTTTGGATGATATTTGAGTAATTAGTTTCATGCTAGCATGACCTAATCTCCTATATCAAAGCCAAGCATCCTCATTCAAAACCGAGAATCACATTTCATTGCAAAGATCATTGATGTCAATTGTGTATACGTTATTTTATTTTAATACAATCATAGATGTGTTTTTGTATGATTTTTCAATGATGCAAGCATTAGATTCAAATTTGATAATATATCATTTATCACATAATTAGCTAATGCTCAAGACATTATATTTTAAACCATCAACTAACAAAACATCTTCAATAAAGAAGTTGGATTTGTTACCTATGGTTCCTTTGCCAATGATTTTACCCTTGTTGTTGTCTCCGAATGTGACATAGCCTTCGTCTATGCTAGTGAGCTTAGAGAATTGAAATGGATCTCTGGTCATATGCCATGAGCATCCACTATCAAGGTACCATCTCTTGCTCCTAGCTTGTGATGGTGTATGTTTCTACAAGAAAGGATGATTTTTAGGTACCCATTTACTTTTGGGTGCCTCAAAAACTGATCTATATTATTTATCATGTTGCATAGAATTTATCATGGTTCCTTTAGGAAACCAAATCAGTTTGGTCATACTAATTTTCTTGAATGGACAATGATAAGTTTTATGTCCATGTTTGCAACAAAAGTTGCATTTGCTTTGGTGCCGAACATGTAAGATAGGGCCTTTTATGAAGGTGGTTGGATTTTGGTGAGGACTTCTCACAAATCCGATTCCACTTCTTTTAGGAACATGACCCTTATTTGTAAGGATCATATTCAAAGACTTGCTACCAACCTCGAATTTCTTTAAAGTGTCCTTAAGTAGTAAGTTCTCCTTTTGGAGAGTTTCTAGATCATGACATTTTTTACATGGAGCTAAACTATCATGATATTCAGTTTTTAATTTATTAAAATTACAAGTAAGACTATCATGCTCCTTTTTTAGCAATTTGTATTTTCTATTAATAGTTTTGCATTCATCAAATAAGTCATGGAAGGCATTTAATAATTTGTCAAATGATAAATCTGCATCAATTAAATTTGTTACCTCATCTCCAATAGTCATTAAGGCGTAATGAGCAACTTGCTTGGTGTTGGACTCCTCTTCTTCGGATGCGCTTGAGTTTTCCCACGTTGCTTTGAGCGCCTTCTTCTTTGGTGTTCTCTTCTTGGCCTGGGGACAATCACTTTTGTAGTGTCTCGGCTTCTTACATTCGTAGCAAATAACTTGGTCCTTTTTTAGTTCAAATTTATTTTTTGTGTCATTTTAAACTTGTTTCTTTTAACGAATTTTTTGAATTTCCTTGTTAAAAGTGCCAAGTCATCGTCACAGTCTTCATCACTTGAGTTTCTCTCAAGTGGTCTTCGAAAGTTCTAAGTACCATATTCTTCTTGTTCTTTAGAAGGATGTCTTCTTACTCTTCATGAGCTTTGCAAGTCATTTCGTAGGTCATTAATGACCCAATTAATTCTTTAAGACGGAAGTTATTTAAATATTTAGCCTTTTGAATAGCAGTGACTTTAGGGTTCCAACTCTTAGGAAGGGATCTTATAATCTTATTTACGAGCTCAAAATCTGAAAGACTTTTGCCGAGTCCTTTTAGTCCATTGACGACATCCGTGAAACGGGTGTACATGTCGCCTATGGTCTCGCTCAGTTTCATTCGAAAAAGTTCAAAAGAATGTTTCAAAAGATTGATTTTTTACTCTTTCACTATACTTGTGCCTTCATGAGTCACTTCGAGTGAATGCCAAATATAAAATGTGGTTTCACAAACTGAAACACGATTGAACTCATTTTTATCAAGTGCACAAAATAAGGCATTCATAACCTTTGCATTAAGAGTGAAAGTCTTCTTCTCCAATTCATTCCAATTGATCATTAGAAGAGAAGATCTTGAAAATCCATTTTCAATAATATTTCAAAGTTCAAAATCCATGGAAATAAGGAAGATCCTCATTCGGGTCTTCTAATAGGTGTAGTCCGTCCTATTGAACATGGGCAGACGAGTAATAGAGTGGCCCTCTTGGTTTCCTGCGTATGCCATCTCTCTTGGGTTTTAATCCGATTGAGAGTTAATCCTGCTCTAATACCAATTGTTAGGATCAAGAGCACTAAGAGGGGGGGGTGAATTAGTGCAGCAGAAAACTTTCGACGATTTAAAACTGCATTTGTACGATAAAAAATGATTTCGATGTGAAAGCCGATTCAAAAAGTTCTTTAACTTAAGATCAAGCGAAGTGCAATTAAAGCAAAGCTATGGAGGCAGGTTACAATTAAGATAGAGAATAGAATATAAATGCAAACCGAGATTTAGAGTGATTCGGTCAATCTTGACCTACATTCACTTTTGGCTTCCTCCTCCGATGAGGTCACCGACGTCCACTAGAGGCCTTCCTTCAATAGGTGAAGGCCAACCACCCTTTTACAGTTTCACTCCTTTTGATGGGCTTAGGAGACAACCCTTACAGATTTTTCACTCCTCTCTTGAATGATCAAAACTTAGAAGAAAAGAGGGAGAAGAACTTTTGCCCTTTACAACACTTTTGAGCTCTAAAAATCATAGAGTAAGATCAAGCTTTCGGTGCCCTTTCATGCAAAAAAGGGTGGGATATATATAGGCCCCAAACTGGTTTGAATTTAGAGCTCAAAAATGTCATATCCCAGATTTCTGGGGTCCTGGCGGTACTACCGCCTGATAGGGCTCGGAGACCGAGCTCAAGCGATACCACTACCTAACAAGGGTAGTACCATCACCCAGCCTTACTCGGAGACCGAGCCTAGGCGGTACCACCACCTTACATGGGCGGTTCCACCGCCCAGCTTTCGTAGGAGACTGAGCTCCTAGGCGGTGCCATTGCCAACCCAAGCGGTGCCACTACCGGCCAAGAAATTTGGGTCCAAATGGGTTGATCCATTCGGCCCAATTTCGGTCTGTCATGGGCCCAATTGCCCCAAGATTAAGTTAATGGGATCACCTCCCATTTCTAACTTAATCATCATGCTAACTACGATATTTTTAGGACATTTACTGCAACTTGCTCCGGTGCGTCAATCGCTTCTTTCGGCGAGCTTCCGACGAATTTCCGGCGTACATCCGATGAACCCTCGGCGATGCTTCGGCGGACGTCTGGCAAACTCTTAGACTTGCGACGATCCACTTGGCGAGTTTCGACGAGCTTCTTTGGTAAGCTCCTGGACTTCTCGGATTTGTTCCCGCAGAACCTCCGACGACCGTTCGGACATCCATCAAACTCTCAAACCCCCAACGTGATCATAGTCTTGATTCCGGCGCAACTCCTGCTGCATGTCTTACTTTCATCATAGTTAATCCTACACACTTATCTCAACATATGGATTAGATAACAAATGACAATTGACTTCATCATCAAAATTTAGATTCAATATGTACTTGATTTGGGACATCCAAACCTATAAGTCTAGTATAAAAGAATGGAGTACTCATACAGGACATCTTTAGTGTCTCAAGTCTAAGGACTTAATACACCATTGGATACGAAATCGTTGTCTGACAATAGGCATCATCAACAATATGAAGGAATGACTTAGTAAAAGTAGCTCGAGTAAAGTAAGGAGATGAAAATCAAAAGCTTGCTGCTATATAAATAAAGGTTTCAAAAAGTTAAACACTCACCACATTCAAGGAACATACCAATTTAAAGTGGTTCGGTCAATGACCTACATCCACTTGCGAAGCCTTCTTCGATGAGGCTCCCAACTTCCACTAACAAATCACTTGAAGGGGAAGGACCAAATACATCTCTACAACCTTTTTACTAGTGGTTCACACTCTTACATATTTTTCAAAGAGAAAGAGGGAGGTGAACACTTAATCTATTGAAAACAAGACTTTGCTAAGGACTTGGCTAAAGCTTTTTCTCAATTTCTAACTTCTCAAAAGATGTATTCTCTGTTGAGAATTGAGGGGTATTTATAGACCCTAAAAGGATTTAAATTTGGGCTCCAAATTTTGAATTCCTTTGGATTCCCAGAGCTGGCGGTTCCACCGCTTGTCAATGTCACAATGACCATGTACTAGTGGTGCCACCGCCCAAAATTTCGGGTTCTGGGCGGCGCCACCGCCTGACCTTACGGGTCACTGGTTTGGCTCCAAATTTGGCCCAAACCAGTTCATATTCGGGCCCAGTTGGCCCCTAACAAGGTTATAGGATTAACTCTTAATCCTAACCCTAATTACATGCAAACTACGAAACTAAGATATAGTCCTAAATAGGTTTTTAACTGGCAATGTCGAGTTTCCTTCCGGCGGACTTCCGATACAACCTTGGATTTCTTCCGACGAACTGACTCCCAACAGGCTCCCGGTCTTGTGGCGAGTTTAGCAAGTCTTTAGCAGTAGCCGAACCTTCTCGGTGATCTCCGCGACCTCCGACGATCTCTCCGACGGACTGCCGAAACCTTCGGCAAGTCCCCGATTCCTTCTCAGTTGGTTCCGGCAACACTTCCAACGATTCTTCGGACTTTTGTGGACTCTCGAATACCCATCGAACTTGACTCCAGTACTTCATTTTGGCTTCATGTCTTGCTATCGTAGTTCATCCTGCACATGTAAAAATACACTTCGATCTAGACAATTAATCCTAAGCATCTAATCAAGTTGTCCGGCATGTTATTAGTCCCTCAATACTTCGTCCAATTCTTCGGTGCATCGTCCTCTCTTGCGGCCTATTACCCAATCAGCTAGTTGACTCCGCAAACTCCAATATCCTTGGCACAATCTCTGCACTTCTTGGCCGATGCCTGAATCCACGGCTCGAAGCCTTCTGTTGATACGTTGACCGATCCACCATCCCCGATGTCCTATCTTCTGACATGTTCCTCCGGCCCAACATGATTTTCCTGCTTTAATTCTCTCATCTTGATCGAAGTATCCTGCATCACTCAAAATGCAGATTAAATCATAAACACATATCAAGTGGTTTCATCATCAAATACGAGATTCAACAATCTCCCCCTTTTTTATGATGACAATCACTTGATGACGGAGTTAACCTTAACTCTCGGAGTTTAAATAACTCCCCCTATCAATATGCTTATTGATAGAAACTCTGGATTCAAAAATCCAAGCTAACATGTCATGATCACATCATGCATGACATCAACATACTTCTCCCCTTTGTCATCAACAAAAGGGAGAAGTTCCAACTATATGTGTTTAAGATGTAAATTCAACTTATTCCATAAAAAACATAATATCAAGTTTTATCATCATGCAATTTGTAAGCTTGAAAATTAGCAAATGCTACATCATGCAAGCTAGCAAAAATTTAGCAAGTGCTATATCACATTAGAATATGCAATGTAATCACGTTTTAGATATGCAAGGTAGTAAGATAGCATGTTCTACTTCATACAAGCTAGCAACATTTACAACATTTTAGAATATGCAAGCTAGTAGTTTTGAGATGTTCAAAAAGCAACTCTTGCTTCTTGAATAGGCAAGATGTGCACTTTTGTAATTTTTGGTTCTTAAGATAGGCAAGCTTGTGATGTTCAAGATAGCAAGCTCTTTCTTCTTTTGTGAGAAGTGTCATTTTTGCTTCTTAGCAAAATGCCAACTAGCAAGAGACAATGTTTTATATGAGGTAAGCAAACAATTTGGCAAGTGTTACATTTGCATCTTTTCTTTATGATGTGCAAGAAAGTAGCAGTTTTTACATTTCTTGACTTATTGTAAGCGAGCTAATTTCTCTTTGAGATGATCCTTTACATCAATTCAAGATAGCACATTGCAACTCTTTCTCCCCCTTTGTATTGGCATAAAGAAGGGAATACCCTTTATGTTAATTTCTAAATTTGACAAAGGTAAATAGCATAGATGAAAATTCAAGTTATGAATATCAAAACAATATTTTACCATGAATATTCATCATTGCATGTATCATTATCATTATTTCACATCATGATGGTACCATTTTATCAAATTACATCCTACATGATCGAACTTCTTATTTGTATACACCAAAACAATTAATGATATTTATGTATTCATATCATCACATAAGGAATATCAAGAAGAGTTATTAGGTGATGAGATAAATATTTCATGAATACAAGGAATTGCATAAAAATCATATCATGAGAAGATAATACAAAAGACATGATTTCTTTTGAAAAATCTTCTCTTAAATAATCAAAGAAAAATCTTAGGATATCATGATATAGATAAAAATTCATCCAATCTTGTAGGAGAACAAGATATTAATTCAGCATATAAAATTTCTCAATTCATTATGAATCATAAAAAGAATTGGTGATTCCGAAAATCATGATTCATTTAGGAAATTTTCTCTTTAGTATACGACAAGAAGAAATATAGCATGATACCATCATGATTCATTTGGATAGTAGATGTAAAAAGAAACATTAAGGATAAAGATCTTGATTATATAGGGTAGATCTCAAGCTATAAATCTTGAAAAATCAAGATAAAGCTCATTCAAATTCAAATCATCAAATCAAAATCATTTTTAAGATGACAAAATAGATTCATCAAAGTCAATAAGATAAAGAAAAATAATTTTCAAGAAAAATGCTTTCTCTAGTTAGTTGTTTCATACAAGCATTCCTTTATCCTTTTTGTGCCAAAATATATATATATATATATATATATATATATATCATCACTCATTTTTGGATCGAAAAATAAATTTCATCATATAAACCATCAAGATCAATAAACCACAAAATCATACATGATACACTTTAAAATCTCATTCATAAAATCGTCAAGTCATGGTATCAAAATTTTAAAATTTTCATTACAACTTTATGCCTCATTCAGTATATCAATCGTCCAAGCCGCCTACTTACATTATTTCCTAATAGTATGCCTATTTCTTTATGTCAAATAAACATGCATCATTTTTAAAGCCACTATTATTATTATGAAAATCGATAATCCAGAAATATCAAGATCACACTCACTAAGTTTCAATATAGACTCATTAATCATAACATCAAATTAACATGATTTCATATACTCAAAATCGAGAATACCAATGGAAATCCCCATGCTATACATTATTGCGTTTCTTAACCCCATATATCCATAATTTCATAAGGCATTTTTATGAAGGTGAGAAGGGAATAATTCAAAGGTACAAAGATTTCAATCCATCTCAGTAAGCAAATGAAAGATCAAGTCATGAATCCAAAATTTCATGAATCAAAATTCAAATGATCATCAAAGGTATCCATTTTATCAGAATCATATCATGATTTTGATAAAACTCATTTCAAATTCTACTCATCAAAATTTCGAAACTCTCACCTTAGCTTTTTCTATAGATTCAAAAAGACATAAATAATTTTATTGGTCTCTTAGTAAAAATCGATAAGATAGAGAAAAAAAAAATTTCAAGAAAAATGCTTTCCTCCTTTTGTTTCAATCATTGATTGATTTCATACATGCTTGTTCTTTTCTTTTATGCCAAACCATGCATCACATTAATGCCGAAAAAGATCTTTCAAAGATTGCAAGTTTGATAATCATAAAAATCATCATGCTATTCAAAAGACCACTCATCATTATGTTTCTTCAAATCAAACAGGCTTTCAAAAAGATTTATTTTCAAAATATTCATCATGATAGGACTACAAGCAAAGAAATTATTAAACGTGAAGTTATTCATCATATGGTTTTCATGGAGGCAATAAGGATTTTCAACCAAAATCATTTTGTTATTTGATGTAGACATGCTTTTTGTCTTTTTTAGGTGGATCGATTCTTTTCATGCTTAGTTTGCATACAAAACCTTGCATTCATTTTTAAAAGTAACTTTCATTACGGTAAAAATGAATAATCCATAAATCGCAAAGATCATCATGGTAAAAATGATTTTTAATCAAAATCATTTTGTTATTGATGTAGGACATGCATTTTTCTTTTTCGGTGAACGACGTGTTCTTTTCACTGCTTAGTTGCTACAAAGACGTGCATCATTTTTAAAAGTAACTTTCATTACGGTAAAAATGAATAATCCATAAATCGCAAAGATCATCATGGTAAAAATGATTTTTAATCAAAATCATTTTGCTTATCATAAACATATAATTTTCATGATTATTTTCACAAATTACTAGAATGAAAAGTATGATTCCTAATTTTTTATTTTCATTTTTAAATTATTAAACATGTAATTTTTAAGAAAATTAATCCTAAACTAAATTACAAATTACTCATGTCAAAAGATTTAGGTAATTTCGAAACTAAATTAAGGCATTTGTATTACCTTATCGTCAAACCCGTTAAGGCGTAGTTTGTCATCTCGCTTTGTTGAATTTTCTCATCGTCTTCAGAGGAGCTCGATTCTTCCCAATTTGTATTCTTCTTCTTGCGTTCAAAGCAAGTAGTTCCATTCTTTTTGTTCTTTAATTTTTGTTCTTCACTAACTTTTAAATTTCTATTGCCAGAGTTCAAGTTCACCATCACTTGAGCCTTATGCTCGGTGGTCTCAATGTGTTCTTATGTCCCAAATCCTTCTATTCCTTTGGAAGGTGGTTTCTGTTTCATCATGTTTATCAAGTGCATTGTGCACCATATTCATATTTCATCAATGTCCCGATAAGTGCTTTTAAGGTGAAATATAATCTTTTGTTCTTGTAAAGCCTTACTTTTAACCATTCTTGGTGTCGAAGAGACACCAAATTTCTGGGTTACAGGTTATCAAAATCCAAAAAACATTTGCTAAGATCTCTTAATACTATGTGATGACATCCGTAAAATGAGTGTACATGTCACCAATGGTTTCACTTGCTTTCACCGAAAAACCTCGAAACACTGCATGAAAAAGTTGATTTTCAATCTTTACTCGAGAAATGGGCCTTCGTTTGTGATTTCAAGAGTGTACCATATGTCAAAAGCCGTTTCACATAAAGAAACCCGATTAAACTCCGTTTTATCTAAGGCACAAAATAAGGCATTTATAGCCTTGCATTTAGAGAAAACGTCTTCTCTCCAATTATTCCAATGCATCTTGGAAAGAAGACCGTGCGAAACTGTTCTGAACTATTACATCATTAAGCCCCCAAGCAGAAAACTCTCATTCCGAGTTGTTCCAATAATTGTAGTTCGTCTCATTGAAAAAAGGCGGAGATGAGAGAATAACCCTCTTGAAAGCCAAAAAGAGTCTTTCCTGTGTGTTAAACCAAATGAGAAATACCGAGGCTCTGATACCAATTGTTAGGATTGGAGCGGCACTAAGGGGGGGGGGTGAATGAGTGCAGGCTGATTCCAACTCGCAAGTTTGAAATCGATTTCATAAATGTGTCGAGATTTCGATCGCGCAGGAATGACTTAGTAAAAATAGCTCGAGTAAAAGTAAGGAGATGAAAATAAAAATCTTATGCTAGTAAATAAAGGTATTTACAAGAAGTTCACACTCACACATTCAAGGAACACACCAATTAAAGTGGTTCGGTCAAATGACCTACATCCACTTGCGAAGCCTTCTTCGATGAGGCTCCCACTTCCAAAGCAAATCACTTTGAAGGGGAAGGACCAAATACCCCTCTTACAACCTTTTTACAAGTGGGTTCCACTCTTATAGATTTTTCAAGAGAAAGAGGGAGGTGAACACTTAAGCTATTGAAAACAAGACTTTGCTAAGACTGGCTAAAGCTTTTTCTCAATTTCCAACTTCCTCAAAAGGTGGTATTCTCTGCTGAGAATTACCTGAGGGTTTTATAGAGTCCCCAAGAGAATTCAAATTTGTGTGCTCCAAATTCTGAATTGCGCTTTTTGGTCCCTCGGAGATGGTCTGGTGCACACAGCATGTCGGTGCGCGATGCTCACTGGCTCTTCAATGTCCACATTGTGCCATGCTCCTGGTCGGTCGCCCCACCCAGTCCAGTGGTACCACCGCCCAACCTTATAGGTCACTGGTTGGGCTCCAAATTTGGCCCAAACCATTCTATTTCGGGCCTTGGCCCCTAACCAGGTTATAGGATTAACTCTTAATCCGACCCTATTACATGCAAACTACGAAATTAAGACATAGTCCAAGTATGTTTTTACCGCAATGTCGAGTTTCCTTCCGACGAGCTTTCTGGTGAATCTCTCCGCAGACTTCGATCACCCCTTGTATTTCTTTCGGCGACACCTCCACCAGGACTACCGGTCCTTAGTGACGAGTTGTAGGCGAGTCGTTAGTCATAGCTCAAATCTTCTCGTGACCTTCTCCGATCGACCTCCGCGATTCCCGCCGATTGACTTCTCGAAATATACTTCGACAAGTCCCCACTTCCTTCTCGTTTGTTTCCGGCAGCACTTCCATGATTCTTCGGACTTTGGGGCGGACTCTCGAACACCCTCGAACTTGAACTCTGATACTTCATTTTGCTTCATGCCTTGCTATTGTAGTAATCCTAGACATGTAAAAGTACACTTTGATCTAGGACAATGACTCCTAAGCATCTAATCAAGTGTTTTCGGCATGTCATTTGTCCGCGACGCTTCGTCCGATTTTCTGCAGCATTGTCCTCTCTTGCGGCCGTAGTGTTCAATCAGCCAATTGACTACACCTCGATTTGCTTGGCACAATCTCTACACTTTCTTGTCCCGATGCCCGAACCACGGCCCGAAGCCTTCTATCGATATGTCGATCGATCCACCGGCCGACGTCCAATCTTTGACATGTTCCCTCCGGCCAACATTATTTTTCCTGCTCTTATTGTCTCATCTTGGATCGAAGGATCCTGCTCCTCAAACTTAATTAAATCATAACAACTATTAAGTGATTCATCATCAAAATACGAGATTCATAAGAAGATCATCGTAAAGTCCAGGAGCTTGCCGGGAGTCTATGGAACATCTATCGGAGTTCGTCGGAAGTTCGCCAGAAGCTCACCGGGAAGCCGTCGGAAGAGTATTGACATAACCGGAACAAGAGTGCTTTAATTTATGTCTTAGTTATTGTGTTATATCACAAAATGAGTTAGGATTGGGAGGTAATTCCACTAACTCATTAGGGCCAACAGGCCCTGAACATGGCTGAATTGGCCAAACTGAAAAGCCCATCAACCACCTGAAATCATGCCGTGGTGGCATCGCTAGAAGACCCACTCTCTAGGTGCGTCTAGTGGTGATATCGCCGACAGTTATATGCTAGTGCGTGGTACCGCCGGTAGTTTAATACGCGCCACGGGTGGTACCGCCTGTCAAGCGTGTTACCGCTAGAGCTCGGTCTCCGAGCTCTGTCAAGTGCGTGGTACCGCACCCAAATTGCGTTGGGTATTACCACCCAATTCAGATTGCAGGTTGGTAGTCAACCGCGTCCGTAATGACGGTGGTATCGCCTACACTTGGAAAACAGATGAGACATTTTTTGGCTCAATTTGAGCCATTGGGCGTATCAATATCCCACCTTTTCCCTGAATGCAAAGGTAACTAAGTGCTATCTATACTTGTGAAAAATCTAAGTTTTTGTGGTTCAAAACTTGTTATAAAAGTAAAAAAAGTTCTCCTCCTCCCTCTCTTAGCCTTGTTAACCCATCCAACAAAGATGACGTAATAAATTTATAAGGTTTCCTCTCTAAACTCCGTAACAAAATGAAAAAGAAGTGTAAAGTAGTTGCCCTTTGGCCTATTGAAGTGCTGCCTTTAGGGCATGCCGAGTTGACCTCGTTAGAGTGAGAATTCAGCAAGTGGATGTAGGTCACAATGACGAACCATCTCTAAATCTGTGGTTTTCTTTTTTCCTTTGCTTTCAATTTACTTGTAATTGTCAAATCGTTTCATAACAAACGACCTTCTCTTCCTCGGGGGGTTGCTGTTCATGCTGATTCATGTCGCTCATACGTTCAATGTTGCTGATCTGTTTCTAGTTGGGTGTACTTGGATGTTTGAAATATTTTCTCAAATCGAATAATTTTCTACTGTACATTCACTCCCCCCCCCACCCCCCCCTCTTACTCATGCCACTCTCTGATCCTACCTTCATTGGTATCAAGTAAGTTCACTCTCATTTGTTTTAAAAAAACCATAGCGAGATATGAAATTTGCTAGTCAACCAAGGGGGTCATTCAATTACACATCCGCCTATGTTCATGGGACAGATTACACATATTGAAAGACTAGAATGAGGCTCTTCCTAATTTCAATGGATTTTGAATTATGGAATATTATAGAAAATAGGTTTTAAAAGTCTTCTCTTCCACTGAACGATTGGAAGGAATTTGGAGAAGAAACTTCGCCTTACCCCAAGGCATGACTGCCTTGTTTTGGTTGCTTTAGATAAAAACTATTCAATCGTGTGTCTATTGTGAATGGCATTTGATATTTGGCACACTCAAGTGACCTCGAAGGCACTAGTATAGTGGAAGGGTCTAAAATTAATCTTTCTACTCGTGCACATTAGGATTGTTTCGGATTTAAACTGAGTGAGACGATTAAGACTCATGACACCCAATTACGGATGTCGTAATGGTCTAAAAGGACGTCAGTAAAGTTGTCTTCCGATTTTGAAACTTGTTTAATAAATTTTTAGATCCTTCCAAAGAGGTTGGAACCCTAGTAACAGTCTTCGGAAGAAGCCCAAGATCTAATAATTTCCCCTCGGAAGAACTAAATTAGGTCCAGCTATGTCACTATGAATAATCCCTATAAGGTCTCAGTGAAGGCTTGGGGACACCTTTCAAAAGAATAGAAAAGATATGACACTAGAACATAAGAGACCACTTGAAAGAAAAAGAAAAGTTCAAGTGATGGGACTTGACGATGACTTGACATTTAACAAGAAAGTTCAAAAAATTTAAAAAATAATAAATTTAAAAATGATTACTAAAAATAAAGTGACCCAAGAAAGAAAAGTGATATGCTACGAGTGTAAGAAGCCAGATATTTCAAAAGTGAATGTCCCCCAAGCAAAGAGGAAACAACAACCAAAGAAGTGGAAGAAGGCACTCAAGCAATGGGAGATGACTCAAGTGCATCCGAGGAAGAGGGAGCCAACAAACCATTGAGTAAGTTGCTTACTATGCACTAATAACTATGGAGATGATTGGGTAACAAGTTCATTAGATGCAAATTATCTTTTGATGAGGCTTTTAAGTGCGGTTCTTGAGTAAAAAAAGATAACTCTTTGAAAAAGGAAAACTGCTTCTCTTATTAGCAATTTTGAGAGACTAAAAATTGAGCATGATAATAGCTTAGCCCCTGCACAAAATGTTAATGAAGTAGAAACACTTAGAAAGGAAAACTTGTGCTACTTAAAGAACCTTAGAAAAGTTTAGATTGGTAGACAAGCCTTGACACATGATCCTTTACCAACAAGGGTCAATGTTCATGGAAATGAATCGGAGTTGTGAGCAGCTCTCACCAAAATCCGACCACCTTTATTAAAGGCCCTACCGTGCATTTATCACCTCACATAAAAGTAACTTTGTTGCCAAACTTAGACATGTTGCATACAAATGTCCATTTTAAGCAATATACTAGTCCCATAATTGATTTAGGTTCCTAGAGAACCTCAAATACTCAATGCAACAGATAAGCTTTGTTAGATCGATTTTTGAAACCTAAGGTCAAATGGGTACCTAAAATTATCTTTTAGAAAAATATAGCATCACAACTAGGGCAAGTATGGTACCCTTGATAAGGATGCTCAGGCATATGACCAGGATCCATCTCAATTCTCTAGCTCATAGCCTAGACGACGGATATATCACCTTCGAGACAATAACAAGAGTAAAAATCATTGGCAAGAACCTATAGGTACCAAATCCAACTTTTTTTATTGAAAATGTATATAGTTGATGCGTTTAAAGCATAACCTTTTGAGTATTAGTCAATTGTATGATAAAGGATATACGTTAGATTTGAATCTAAAGCTTGCATTATGAAAAAACCATACAAAAACACACTATACATGTGTCCTCTAA